>WEIU01003628.1:1092758-1120510 GCA_013389925.1 Aegithalos caudatus | reverse complement strand
GCTGAAATCCTAAGGCATCAGAGCAGCTCCTCCCATGGAGCAGATGGAGGGGAAGATTGATGCATGGCCAAGGAGGAGACACAGGCAGGGCTGGTGCCCAGAGCTGCCCCAAATTGAGTCCATTACGTGTGGGCAAACAGACCTGGCGTGTCAAGGCCCATCCCATGCTGGCACTGCAGCTCCTCAGTCCCTGTCTGTCTCAGGCTGGACACCTTGACATAATTACCTTACATGTCCTAGTCTTGTTTGGACAGGACCTCCAGGCAATATTAACAGAGATAAAAGATCTCAGCGATTTACAGAAGGAGAGATGAAGATGCCTTTAGGAAATATTTATCTTTGAGCTACTCGTTTCTATTTGAATAAAATTTGAATAGCTTTCTCTTGACAATGTCAAGTACACTGGATCATGCAGAGCCAAAAAATAAACCCAGAAGCATCAAAAGAAAAGGGAAAAGGGAAGATCAGAGAGAAGGTGCCTATAGAATAGAATTTATTTTTCATCTCTGTGACCCTAAAATAGACATTTTCCACATAGAGCACCTGAAGCCAGCTCTTCCTGGCTAGCTAAAATGATTGCCATGAAGCCTGTGCTCATTGCCTGACACCCTGAATTTGTGACTGAAGCTGAACTGCTCCAGCACACCAAACATGCAAGCCCTGCAGCAGTCCTGACCTCAGAGGCAAAGCCCTTCCACAGCTCCAGATCCTTCAGCAGTCACTTTGCTTCCAGAGCTTCTCCTCTGCCTCTCTAATGCAAGGTGCAGCAGAGGAATGAAAAAAAAAAAAATTAATTTCACACATGCCCTAAAGTTGTGCTTCATTCACACAAATACTTAATTTCTGTGAACATGGGCAGAAGCCAAAACTGGCCTCTGTCTTGAGCTGAACCCACAGAATAGTTTTGAAATTGGCCTGACAGCTTGCTCTTGTTTCCTCTCAAAACTTTTAGCTTCAGTAATGATGGACAACAGAGATTAAATTTATGTCTCAGAGCTGCTGTCATCTGAGCAGCAGGCACGGAGTCTGAGTTATCTGGATGGGCTTTTCAGAGCTTGTCCCCTGGTGGGGAGACAGGGAAGGGTCCATCTTCAGCATCTCTCTCAGCAGGATGAGCCAAGCAAGCCCTGGGTGTCCCCTCAGTGCCAGGCAGGGATTTGGGCTGGCTCTGCTGGACTGGATGTGCCAAAAGCACCAGGACAGCTCTGCCCACAGCAAACCCTTCAGTGCTGCTGCTGTGCCCACAGGGGCAGGGCAAGGCAGGCCCTGTGTGCCAGCGTGGGCAGTGCTGGTGTCACTGCTCACACCCTGCCCCCAGCCCCAGACATTTGTTGCCCTTTTGCCTGCACTGTGAGCTGCGTGTTTTTCAGCACAGATTTTTTGAGACTGATTAAGGATAGTGAAGGACTCTCAGGCATTTACCAAGCACTGCAGATCTCCATTCAAAAATATTTTAATTTGACAGTGATTCTCCTTAACAAATCTAAAATGTCACTCAACAAAGATCTTAATCCAGCTAAGTGTGCTACACTGATATTCCACATTGCTGCTTTTTTAATCAGTGCCTGTAGTTAAACTCCTCATGTGACATCTAGTACAGCTGCCTCCATTTACCAAACATTCAAAATTTGTCATCACATTTATTTGGTAAGAACTATTTTCCACAAAACCATTCTGACTGGCATTAATTACATTATTCCCTTTTATTTATATCATCTGAGTCCCGATTCCCCCTCAGAAGTGATTGAAACAGATGGGAAGAGGAGGAGGGTCCCCTCTGCAGCAGGCAAGGAGAGGCTTTGAAATCTCCCTTTATCCAGTGCTGCAGGAGGAGGGAAGCAGCCCTTGTGGGAAGTGGAGGAGGCAGAGGTGTGCTTCATGTTGGGTGAACCTCTGTGTGAAGAGAAAGCCTGCCAGGGCTGCATGTCCCTTGGGTGCCATTAAATGTGATCCTTCAAACCACAGTGATGCAAGAACCTCCCAGTTCCTCACCTAAAATGCGGGAGCTGATTATTACAATGCAAAAGAAAACAACTTGAAAATTGCTTTCAATCATTTTACTTTGGCAGCAATAACTAAAAAAAGTTCATGTGAAGGAGTGGGGACAGTCACCTGAAGCTGAGGACACCTAAATCACCTGGGCCCTGTCAGTGCCCTCAGGACAACATCACTCTCCCACAATCTGTCAAGGGAGTCTGCTAATTTGGGGAGCTAAGATCCTTAAGTTTAGGCATAAGGAAAACCAGGAGCAAAGCCCTTCTCAAGCCTCTCACTAACTCTGTGACAGGTTGCCTTTGTGTCACATTTCAGAGCTGCACACTGCAGTTATTGGTAGCATGTACAGTAAGAAAAGCTGTAAAGCAGCTTCCATTTTAACCTGTCAGACAATCTCCCAGAGGACATTTGTTGGAACTTCTGTATATAACACACTTATTTTCTGGTATGAGTGAAATGTATTTTCATTCTTTCTAAGCAAGTAGATACAAGGCTGAGTGACAAGGTGACAAAATGGCAACAGAAATTCTATGCTGACAAATGTAGCACAAACAATACCCAACACAAGTGACTGACTAAATGAGCTGCTCCTCAGGAAGGAAGGGCTCTGCAGACCCATTTAAGAAAACGTTGGCCCTCTCCATAAGGGTCAGAAGCCCAAGTATCAGGAATGACTCAGAAGAAGAGAGGAGAATTAGGCACAAAGAGCAGCATGAATCAAACGTGGGAAGAGTTTCTAGGCCAGCAGAAGCTGCTGCAGAGACAGGTGGATGGAGGGTGGCCATGAGCTGAAGGCTCACAAAAAGGTTGTTTCTAATCCAGGCTGCTGGGTGCCCAGTGAAACCACCAGCCAAGAGGCTTGGGACAAAAGCAGGACCTTTTCCCTGTGGTGCACAGGAAGCCCAGAGCCAAACACAGAGGTGACTTTAAAAAAAGATTAAGAGAATGTATATCCTCCAAGGACATTTAAACAAATCCTGTCTGGATACAGCCCATCAAGGACCTTAAACACACTTGGGAAGGCAAAGAGCCAGGCCATACTTGTCTCTGCTCCTGAGCATTACCAAGTCACAGGTGAAAGTGTCACTGGCTGGGCTGGCCCTACACACCTGGGCATTAGGGTGGTGAAATTTATCTCACACAACATTAGGACCTTAGGGTAGTAAAAAACACAGAAGGATAGAAATGCTGACTATTTGTATTACTCACAGATACTTCTTAGAAACAGCAAGCCCTGAAAATGTTAGCCTGGCAGGCACAGCCACATCCCATGAGGTACAGCAGCACTGTCATTCAGGTGGAAAATTAGCAGTTGCCAACACAGTAATTACAGGAACATTAGGATGTCCCCTGGGGCAGGGCTGTTCCTCTCCTGCCTGGGACTCCTCAGCACTTCCACACATTCAATAGAACAGATCCCACACACTCCATCCTACACAAGCAACCCTCACCAGGAGCACACATGTGGAGCAGCCATTCATCCCTACACATGGATGTCTAACTCCTGCATGCTTTTCTTTTCTCCAGAAAGGAGGATGGGAGTGTAGCCAGGGAAACCTGGCTGTCCAGATACTGCCTGGGGGAAAGAGTCCCTGAACACAGGTGACAGGAGCAGGTATGTGCCACATCCTCACTCAAAATGTCCCTTTGCCATTAAGAGCTCAAAAGACCTCAAAACCTCCTTAAAGACAGAAAACTTAAGTCATTTCAAAGCTCTAAATCAGCTTAAACAGCTTAAACTGCTCTAAGGCCCTACAGTGTTTTAAGCATTTTAAACCCATCTAAAGCCTTAAAGTGGCTTAAGGAGCTTGAAATACTCTAAGGCTTAAAAGTGGTTTAAGCATCTCTAACTTTTGGCTCAGCCACTCCTCATTCCTCTCCCAGCTGTGGCACCCCTCACACCTGAGCCACACAGCCCCAGGGACCCCAAACAGCCCAGATGCCACTGGAACAGCACCTGGAAATTGTCCATGTACCCTTCTCCTACTTCCTTTGGTTTCTGGAAAGGTGCAAGGCCTGGGGTTGAACTCTCAGGTTTGAACAAGATTCTGACCTAGGGCTCACACATCAAAGTTTGTAGTTTCTGGTTCCAGTTTGGCTGCCACTACAAACCAGCACTGCTTTACTCCCCACTTCACCTCAGCAAGAGTTCTGAAGTCTACACTCACTGCAGAGGATGAAGGAAAGATGGTTACCACAGTTTTGTATTTTCTGATGCCCTGATTTTAACTGTGCAGCCCAGGAATGGAAACAGCCTGGGATGTTTCTGGTTGTTTGCTGACACATTTAAGAGTGATTACTGTTGCATCTTTTTTACATTGCCATTTCTCAGACACCCAAGTAGAAACTATTTTCATCAGAAAATTTTATTTAATGCTACATTAACATGTTTCTATGTCACTTATGCTTTCCCCATTCTCCTCTTGCTGCAGCTGCAGGACTACCCTTCCTCTGAGCACTCCCACCAGCACATTCCCTTGGGATATTTCCTTTCCTTTTCCCTCTCTGCAGGACAGCTCCTGGTTCCACCGATTCTCTCATGACTTAATTCTGGAATTTTTGCTATATGCCTCCTCTTTTGCTTTCTCTTTCATCATTATTTCTTTGCACAAAGGAGGAATATACTCTACAGATCCCTCAGGATGATGTATCCAAACCAGTTCAGCTGTAGCTATTCTGACACACAGATTTGTTGAGGATAAAAACTGCATCCTGGCTCCTTGAAGAAGGGAAGGAAAAGGAACCATGCCAGTCACAGGCTTTCTGCCTGCTGATGACTCTTCCCCCAAAAGAAATAGCAAGTTTATGGAATCAGCTATAGCTTGAAGGCAAATTAATCTAAATTTGTTTTACAAATAAGGTTAAAGAAAACATTCAAAAGCAGATACAAATTGCATTGCTAACAAATCCTTCTGAATCATCCAAACTCAGCACCAAGCCCAAAACACAGTTCATGGCTTTCCATTTCATGTGTGTGCATGAGTTAATTGCAAAAACCATGCTGAAATAATTTTTATTCCTCCTATGTGCTGTGAAAACCTCTCCCTTGCACTGAACTGTGCCAAAGCCTGTACAACACTGGCAGGTGCTGGCAGGTGTGCTGGCCCAACACAGAATGTTTATCAATTTCCATGACGTGGCTCAAAGATGTTCTCCCTGCCTTAAAAGAAACATGCACAGTTTAGTATCACTTTTCTTTCTTCACTTTTTCTGAGAGACAAACCCTGCAGGGTTTTCACATAAAACTTGTATCTTCCACCACTACCACCCATCCCCTTTCTGGTGATCTCTTTCCCATTGTACACTCTGGGTTAGGTCCTTTCTTCACAGAACTAAGAATTGCTGTTTGTCCTGTTGTTTGAAAATGGGGCAGAGGAAAATCTGAATAACAGAGAGAGGAGAAGAAAAAAAAAAAGACCTTGATAATGTTTCACTGTCAGGCAAAGGAGGCTGCCTCAGCCTTTGTTTTTGGTTAGTATCTGTAAATATAAAAATGAGTAATTTCTTTTGTAGTCCCTGCAGAAGGTTCTTCAAGTTATGTACACCCTAGGAAAAAAAAACATCTTTTCCTAATGAAAGTGTCCTGTGCTAGGTAAAGAAGACATTCAGGAAGCTGCAGCTTCCTGGGATCTTCTGAGGCCCTGTACTATTCTGCTTTTTCACATATCCCTTTTCTTCATTTGTCTCACATCCACATCACCTGGATGACAAGATTTAATGGCCTGAAGAAAACTAAGGCCTCAAACCAGAACCACATTCCTGTTTCCAAGACCACACTGCAAACAAGTCCTCCAAGTGCAGGAGACCAAAGCAGCTGCTGCTCCTCCTGCAGGACAGGGCTTTGGTGCAGATGGGCAATCATACCCCTCCTGTTGTGCACCAGTTCTCATTTCTGTCACCCTGACTCCCTGCACAGCCCTCCCACCGTGGCCACAGCTTTCCAGCAGGACAAAGTAGTTCTGCACAGTTCAGCTGAGCACGTTCTGGTAGGTCAGGAAGAGATGGCTCCTGCCATTCCCAGCACTCCTCTCTTGACATCCAGTGCAAATCTTCTCACTATGTAATTAGATTATGCTTATTATAACGAGGGCTGGCTCCTGGGCACTACAAGTGTGAACTGGGACACTAAAAATACCAAGCCATGACTCCTCAGCAGCCTGTCTTTCCCTAATCTCCTGCTGGAACTATTTCATCTGGTGAAGTGAGGAAAGCTGTGTGGGACTTCTGCTGAGAGATCCCAGTGTAGCTGCTTGGATTCACACAATGCCTATAGCCAGTGTTTTTATTTCCATAACATTTCCCACAACACTGCAGATACTCAACGTGCCAGAAATGGACCAGATCATGGTTCAGAACCAGCACAAGCAGTGGAGCCCTGCTGTGCCTGTGCTGCTTGGAGCTGTAGCCCCAGAGAGAACACTCATGTACTGCCTGCCCCTGCACCGTGGCCACTACAAACCAGCACAGCTCAGCAGGAGACAGCAACTGATGCCATTCCTGAGCTGATATCCCAAACAGACACAGCACTGGACAGGCACAAGAGTTTCAGGTGTGGCCCTGAGCTGTTTGCTCCATGCCTGTGCCCCTTGGCTTTGCCCAGCAGCCTGCTCTGGGCAGGAGCAGCTGCAGGAAGGACAGAGGGGGCTGAAGGCAGCCCTTGTTCCCCCACAGGGGCAGGCTCTGCCACCAAGGGCACCAGGGATTCAGGTGTCCACGTGAAACTCTCTGGAGGGGGAAGCACTCTGCAGGGGGCTCTGCTGGGGTCTCTGCAGGGAGGGAGAAGGACAAGACCTCTGTGCTGCAGCATGAGTGGGACCACAGCCCAGCACCAGCCCCTTGTTCCAGAGGGACCAGGGCTCCTGGGCATTTGCAAGGGAGAGCAAGCTCCCAAATTTCCCTCTCTGTGGTCCTTCACACCTGGCTGGCTCCTCTGCTGAAAGGTTGCCCAACACCCTGTTGGTACTTTGGGAGATGTTTTTCTATTAGCACCTCCAACACAGGTGAGCTATCACATTTCTCAGTACAAATGCAGAAAGCTTGCATGCACACAACAGGACAGGGAAAGCCACTGTGGTGTGAGACAAGTCCACACCACCTCTTTGAGCTCTAATTCTGCTATTGCCAAATGCAGACACAGAGTGGGTGCACTGTATGTGACATCAAGAGCCATGCCTGCAGTAATCCTGGCCAAAGAACACATACAAAGATTCATATAAGACAATTTTATTCCAGTCTGCAGCACACTGTAGTTAACAAGGCCAGTGACACAGCATCAATAACAAGCACTCTCCCTCTAGAAATCCTTTTTTAACCTGTGTAACGTGGCTTCTTTTGTTGTGTGTTAATTTTTTTTTATTTTATTTTAAATCAAAACACTGGAAGGAGTAATTAAAAGTAATTGTTGATGGTATCATCCTAAGTGCTTACTGTGTTTCTTATCTGGCCAGCTCATGCTTTGGATTCCAAGAATAAATCACAAAGACAGCAGATACCATATATCACCACAGAAATGAGTTTAGCCTGGGAGAACAAATTAAGCAAAGATATAATCTAAGGCCCAGATCTCCCTTTGGAAATGATGCTTGGTCTCACTCCTGTTCACTCCTGTGCTCTCACAGGGCTCAAAGCAGAGCAGTAGCAGAGCTCTTGCCTGTTTAATGTTCTGGTGAACCTGCCCCACACAGGGGGCACAGCACATCCCTCTCCCTGCAGGAATGGCATATCCCTGACCCTGTCCCTGTCTCATGGGCACAGGAAGAGTGTGGGCACAACCTTGCTCTGCAGGCAGGGATGAGGAGAAGGAGGGGCTGTCCATGGCCACACAAGGCCTGGCTGCCATGCCCTGCTCCACAGGGGAGCTGTGGGCACAGGGAGCAACAGGCACAGGGAACACTGGGAGCCCTGGGCACAGGGAGCTGTGGGCACAGGGAGCTGTGGGCACAGGGAGCAGCAGGCACTGGGAGCAGTGGGCACTGGGAGCAGCAAGCACTGGGAGCAGCAAGCACTGGGAGCAGTGGGCACTGGGAGCAGCGGGCACTGGGAGCAGCAAGCACTGGGAGCAGCGGGCACTGGGAGCAGTGGGCACTGGGAGCAGCGGGCACTGGGAGCAGCAGGCACTGGGAGCTGTGGGCACTGGGAGCAGTGGGCACTGGGAGCTGAGGGCACTGGGTTCCCCAGCTGCCCTCCCCCTCTGCCCTGCAGTGCTGCTCCCTCCTAGGGCTGTGCCCCGGTGCCAGGGCAGGGCCTGCGGCTCAGGTGACAGCAGGGAGGGCAATCACAGCCCTCCTGCACTGCACCCAGCTCTCCTGGCAAGTAAGTGCACTGAGAGCAAACTAAACAACCCAACAGAAATGTCTCTTCCCTCCCCTCAGAGCTCTCCTTCCCCACTGTCCTTCCATCACCATCTACAGCTCCTGCACACAATTCAGGGATCCTTCACCAGCTCTATTTTCCCTGGGCTTTATTGGCCATTGCAGCTTCTTCAGTCAATATGTGAGGCAGAATTGAATGAGTCACAACTCATACCAGACTGAATAACACTTACTTGTCAACTGCAGCTTCCAGCAGAATGTATACAGCTGTAGGGGAAGCTGGGGAAGGAGACAAACACTGACCTCCCCATAACAAAACTTGACACAGGTACTTCAGGATTAGTCAGGTATCAAGAATCTAGACACACATTGGAAAGAGGAAATTAAAATTCATCAAATATTCAATAGTAAGCGGAAGAGTATTCCCAGGATCATAGCAAGCCAGGCTAACACCTGTGGCAGGCAGCGTTGGAACACATATTTCCAAAGGGTTCTCTGTCATCTTGATGTTTTTCTGATCAGAATTTTTAAATGCAAGAACAATTCTAATTTTTTTTGCTCCAACTGTTCTGGTACAAAATTGTCCTAAGCAGGAGTAATGCAAATTACCCCAAGTGGGGAAGGCAATTTCACCAGAGGGCACATTACCCTTTCTATCCTGTAATATACTTTACTTTCTCACTATCCTGCACTCCCCATAGCCCTTGAAAGAAATAATTATTTCCTTTAGTTCTCTACCAGCAAGCAGGTCTTCTCTGCTGGGGAAAGCTTGGGCCCTTCCCACCAGCAACTGCAGTGCTTCCCAGAGGAGTTCAGCATGGCAGTTCTGTACCCCAGAGGCACAAACTGCCCAAACTCACAGCATTCCTAGGCCTTCCCAGGGTTGATATTCCCAGCCTAGCAGAGGAATAAGGCATCCCCAAACTGAACATGCAGCAGTAGCAGAGGGTGAATTACATCATCACCACAAGACCAGCTCCATGCTAACCAATTCTACAGGACAATTAATAAATAGAAGTTCCTGGAAAACTTCCCTGAAGTCCCTGCCTAGGCAGAGTGGAACAGGAAGCTGCAGTCTCCAGTTCAGTGACAAAAGCCACCCAAGGAGCATTTCAGGGATGTGGCACCGAGCTAAACAAGAGCATGAGCCACTTGGTGAATCCAGGCTGGCTGGAGGCTGGCAGATGCTCGTGCTCAGCTTCCCAACTGCCTCACGTGGCTCCCATTGCTGAGCCAAGCCCTGGGATTATGAATGGAGCCCATCTCAGCTCTTCAGAGCTATGCATGCATGCAGGCCCTGTGAATGACTGCTCCTCTCATCTAACATCAGGGGGTTTGTGCAGTGTTTCCAGATACAGAGCAGGCACTCCAGCAATATCTGACATCCCAAAGTCGCTGCAGGGGCTGCCACCATGCTGAGGCCTCCCACTGCTCCCACTGACAAGAGGTGGGAGATGCTGAACCTCAAGCACTTTCAGAACCTGCTCAGACCGTGCACAGGATTTGCCCTCATAGGCAGCAACCAAAAGCTCTCTGTCACTGACACCTTTGACCCCAAAGCCGTACTTTGGTCCGTCACATGCCATATGAAGACTGAGGTATAAATTCCCATCATTCACTTGTCCTTTCCAAGAAACAATCCTTTTTCCACCTTATGCCATTTGGTTCTGATTCCCGCTGAAACTAAGACTTCAGGTAAAGTTTAGAGGCAAGAGTAAACATATTTGTTTGAAAGCCAAGTTGTGAGCTCTGGTTAGCTTTTTTTTTTTTTTTTTTTTTTAAGTCATTTCAGAAAACAATGCAGACTAGATAGTTTTGGTGGCTGTTTATCACAATGGCTAGATAATAGAATTTATAGCCTAGTTTGGGATTTTTAGTAACTCAAAACTGTTCATCTGCATAAGAGATTCCCAGAGAACTGAGCAGGGAGCTGGGGCCTGCTGCTGCCCCACACCCAGAACAGCAAGAGAGAGTCTTCTCTCAGGGAAAAGTTGTTCTGCACCTCAGGTGCAACAGAAAGGAGCCCCACGGGTACAAATTCCATTCTTGTTGTGCTAAAGTGATGTGTTTTTGTACTACGCTAATGTATTACACAATCACATAAACAACCGATACAGAGTACATCACTCATGATGACAGAGACGACACCACCATCCAGCCTTTCTCAACACCAGATCAGACTCCAAGAGCCATAAATATGCAGGTCTGAAAGAACTGCAGTAGCCTCAACCATTAGTGCCAGCAAACACACTGCCCTTGTGAAAGCTGTACTTAAATTGCAGATTACCTAACACACAAAACGAAGTAGGATCCTGCTGAATTTTAAGGGCTTGCAGCTTTTGCAGTCTTCTGCACAAAAGCAAGCAGTGTCATTGAGAACAGCGCGCCGTGGCTTCCTTTCCAGTCTGTCTTCCTGCAGGGATGGGACTCCTCCAGTGCCACGCGGTTCGAGGGCTGCTCCATTGGGGTGCCAGTGCCAAGTGTGGAAGTGCCGCGAGGCGCGGGCTGCTGGGAGCATCAGGGAGGTGAGCAGGGCTGGACGGGGCAGGCGGCCTGGCTGCCCTGCCCTCCTGCCCTCCCGCAGGGCCGCTCCTGGAGCCGCCGCCCCGCCGGGCCCGGGCCCTCAGGGACGCGCGGCCTGCAGGCACCGTCCGGGGCCGTGGCCCTGCCAGCCATTTTGGTACACGGAGCTGATAAGCACTGAGGTATCATAAAGGAAATGGGATTAAAGCCAACGAAACTCTCCGTCCACGCTGCTGCAGCGTTTATTCAGCCTGAATTCCTGATGGACTCTAGTAATCAATCTCTTTGGCTAATTGGGCATTACTCATGCCACGGCACAGCGCTCGCAGTGACAGAGCAGCGGAGGCGTTACAGCTCCAGCTTTTACAGCAGGTGTTTACAAGTAGCTGCTCCTTGTGTAAGGGCTCCGTACAGGACGACTGTCCCTCCGCAAACAAAGCAGCAGCGCTTCGGGCTTCTCCGGGGCTGAGAAGTGCTACGTGCAGGCACGGGCTCGGCATGGCTGGCAATCAGGGCTGGGTAGTGCCACGGAGAGCGGTCACCATTAAGCAGGTTGGCTCCGTTACCTCTCTCCCTTTCTCTCGTTTACCTGGGATCCAAAGCGCAAGGCACGAGTGATGACAGGAGGAGAGTGAGGGGAGCGGGGTGGGGAAGGAGCTGATGATTAAAAAACACGGGAAGAATACTCTGAGACACACAGCCACCGTAACAGCAGACAAGCAGACCAGAGGCAGACAACGACAAGCTGACCTGCTGATTTGTTGGCCAGTCCTGGAAACCCCCATGCACCACACCACTACCGGCAGTCCTCCTTCAGTGAAATGCCAAAAGAAACATCAGCACCACGTTGACGATGATGAGGAAGAGCAGGATGACAAAGACCACTACCCGCTGGGTCTCCGGGTTCATGTTGCAGCGGAGGAAAGTGTGAAGCGCACTCCATTTGTGCCTGCTTCTATCGGGGACCTTTGCCATGGTTTCAGCCCCCACGGGAGGGAGGAAAAAAAAAAAAAAAAAAAAAAAAAAAAAAAAAAAAAAANAAAAAAAAAAAAAAAAAAAAAAAAAAAAAAAAAAAAAAAAAAAAAAAAAAAAAAAAAAAGGAATAAAAAAGCTTAAGTGCCTGCCAGGGCAGGATGGGGCAGAGCAAAAGCTGTTCGCAGCTCTCAAAAGCAGAAGTCTGGTTCGGCACAGCCACGGCACGTGTGCCAAACGCCCCCTCAGCTCAGGGCGAGCCCGGCAGCAGATCCCCGGGGTTCCACGTCTTCTGTGCCCAAGGAGCCGTCGCCATCGCTCCGGCAGGAGGAGGACATGGGTTCCTTGTGGCGGAGCTCTGCAATCCGGCTGCGATGTCGGCTTCCCAGAGAGCGGCGCCGCGATTTGCTGCGCTCCGTCTCCAGGATACACCGGGCCTTAGCAACGCGGAGCGCAGCCCGGGGTGTGCGGGAGCCTCTTAAGGAGGGTCAGCACGGGATTAGGCGGCCGCTTTTCTAAATCTCTCCACCCGCACTAAGAGCGTGCCGGCAACAGAGGCGAGTGCCGCCAGAAGGAAATCCCCGCTGGGGTGGGGCCGGCCCTGCCCGGGTGAGGCACGGGCACCCCGCACGGCTGAGCCGCAACAGGTGCGGGGTGGTGGCGGAGGGACGGAGACGCAGCCCTGCCTCTGCCTGGGAGCCCGGGAGCAGCAGCTTCTCTTGGACTCTGCCGTTCGCTTCCTGGCATCATCCTGGAGCCAGAAAGTCTAAAGGACTTGGCTCCCTCTGCCAATGCCTCCGTGGGCCTGAGTCACTGCAAATCTCCAAACCTCTGCAATCAGAAAAACTCTATCCAGCTCTGCAGAGCCCTAACCACGCTTTTATGAAGTTAACTTTTACCGCTGGACTGCCAAGTTCACCGAGCACCAAGAGGCCTCGGATACACTCAGAGATGCCCCAGCTAAGCTTATCTCCCACCCATGTTGGGTCAGGAACAGAGAGGAAAGGCACTCCTCCTTGGAAGGATTAGGGAGAGATCTTGGAGAGCACTCAGCACAGCCTCTTCCACTGCAGCCCTTTTGTTCCCTCTAGCCAGCAAAGCAGAGCCCACCTTGTACCCAACAGCCAGCAGCAATCGCTTCCCAGGAGAGGAGGAGGAGGACTCAATATGGAAATCCTTCCCTGACAGGAGACAGCTTCACATCTCCCAGTTCTCACTTACGCCACACATTCCCCCTCATGAATCAAATCCAGCAATCCTGCTAGCGAAATCGGCTCAATCCAGCCCTTGGCTTTAGGGCTAGGTGACACTGGAGCTGTGTGTGGAGCTGCAGATGGAGGATGGAGGATGCAAGAGGATGACTCTGCACTTTACACAGACGTTTCCAACATGGCCACACACATTCCTAGGAGCAGGAACCAGAGCACAAGGTTTCTCCCCTTAAACACCCCAGCTCTAAATAGCTCTGGTAACCTCCATCACTGGGGAGGGCCCTGTGGAAGCAGCCACACCATGTGGGTACAAATGGAACAGTCAGCTTCTCTCACAGCTGAGAAACAAACTAACAAAAAAGCTGGGTTTTTTTTCAGGTATGAACACATCAATCTCCCTCATGTTTCTTGGGGATCTGTGCAGCTCCTGATCCTGGAAAACAGCAGGTAAGATACTTAAATGGGAAAACGTTTAAGACTTATGGGTACTGGTACTTTCCTTTAATTTTGGAGGGTTTTTTCCCCAAATTGCACCAACCTCAGCAGGGGCTACACAGAAAGGGCAGTCAAAACTTCCATTGTCTCCCTGTGCTTCTGCAATGTTTTGGATAGCTTTCTTAGTCATATTAAAATCAAATCAAGAATTACTTCAGTTTCTTGTTTCTGAACACAAAGATCCTGCAAATCTCTTTGTCTCTAGCCTAAATATAGAACAAGGAGAGTGATGTGTAGGATGAGGTGTCAGGCTCTCAGTGCAGCTTCAAGACCTGTAGGAAGAACCTCACAAACAGAGCAAACTGCTGGGATCTACAGGCTGCCCAAGCTCACTGGTGCTTGAGTTTTTGGCCTGCAATGAGTTAATGGCTTTAAAAAACTCTTTCTCCTTGCCATGTGCACCACAGCAGAACACTTCTTAGCTTGCAGACTTCAATTTACTGAAAGTTCTTCAAGTCCACAGCTGACTCGCATCGTTGCATTGTTCAGCTCCTGGGCATTCTGCAAATCTGGTCTGGCTTCGAAGGCTTTTTATGCCTGATTGAGTTTGGACACAAGCCACCAAGCAGGATTTGGGTGGGATGTAGATCTTCAGGAGGAGCTAATTATGGTGAATGAAAAAAGCATGATCACACCCACTTCTCTGAAACCTGCACAGCAACTACTATCTTCTCCAAGCACATAGTTACACTGAAAAGAAATGGATAAACTCCAGTGATTCAACAAGGCTGGCAGAGCTATAATGTTGGTATTGCAGAATACAGGGTAGTTTCTAAAATTCATTATATTATTCTCCACTGGTCTCCTGAAATCTTTGCCATTTATGAACATGCTAAAACATTTGAAGGTGAAAGTACAGAAGGTTTGTCTGAAGACTTCTGAAAGGGGAAAACATTTCACTTCTTGGACACTGCTCTGAGCCCCCCTGGAAAAAGAAGTCCAGGGGAATCTGATGCCAAAAAGAAATTGCTGGGGGATAAAAGGTACAAAATTGTAGTGGAAAGTACATTTTCATCTAAATCTGTGGTGTCTAAGAAACACCCCAAGCCCCAGCTACCTTCCTTTGCTCTTCTGATGTGCAGACCCAAGTGCCCCTGCACTACCTTGCCTGGGCACAAAGAACGTATTTGCCTCATGTACATCTTGGAGCATTGCACAATTAATGTTAAGTGGCATTCACCCTTCTGACCCCTCAGTGAAGAGAAACTGATCTGGACAAGGACAAAAGCTGCAGGGTGACTCTAGCTGTGACCTGGCTTTTGTTTCCACCCTCACACAGTGAATCTCCTCACGAGGTCTGTGGCAGAGACTCTGCATGGGGGAGTCACTTCCATGGTAACTCCAAGTGTTTGCACTGGGGGGGCTCTCCAGGTACTGCTGCACTCTGCTGAACATCATGTGGCATTTCTCCATCATGGAAATAAAGCCTCATTCTTATTCCTTACAGATCAGACCATGCTTCTGTGGTAGGTGGCATCAGCAAGAGAAGAAATTGCTGAAAGTTTTGCCTCATGGCTTGTAATACAGTGGGGCTCACTTTGTATAACTATCACTGAGGGAGCATATTTCAAATAATTGCTGCACAATCTCCATTGGAATCTGATTTGCAATTGTAATAATTTCCTTTCAACCCTTCCTCTAAGAGCCATCCTCAGCCAGGACTGCACCATGGGAATAATGCTGCCACTGAAACAGAGCAAGCAGTGAGCACAGCACAGCCTCAAAGGCCTGGGCACCCACAGAGTCCTGCTGCAGCTCCAGAACCTGCTCAGTGAGGGAATGAGTTATTCAAGAACCCCCAGTTTAATATTGGATAAAACAGGAAAAGAAATACATGCCTTCCTTTTTCATCAAAATGATACAAAATATTGCCCAGTCCTTACTCATCACCAGGCAGCACATGAGGCCCAAGCTTCTGAAGACTGCTGTAGGTGTCATTTTTAGGAGGCCAGGAGTATACAGACAAAGCCACTGTCTACCAGTGCAAAGGGTGTTTCAATATTGTAACAGCTGAACTGGGAACTGAAAGGCACACACACATAAATGTGAAGAAATAACTGTAAATAAGCAGCACAGGTGTGCCAGTAGAACAGGCAGACAAATAACTGAGGACAAAAGCAGTCTCCATCCCTCTGGGAAAGCAAAGAGCTCGTGTCCCACAGCAAGGCCACCAAGAGTAGTTGTGTGGGGGACCAGCCCCACCTTCAGCACCTTTCTCCTCTCTCCTGGTGAGCAGACTTGGAAAGCAAAGCTCCAAGCAGAACACTACATACCATGCTGGAGCACATTTCCAGGACTTCCTATTCTTGACCACTCACAAATAGGAATGTGCTTGCTACAAGTGCAAGAAACAACACAATTCAACTCCTCTTAAAGGCAAGGATCCATTAGTATTGTAGGCACAAATAAACAGTGCTCTGAATATCCCGAGGCACAAAAAGAGCTCTTACTGGGTCATTTATCAACACTCTCCTTCCAACAAAGTGAAAAGTATATTATCTAAATATTAACAAAGACAGAAGTGCTAGAACCGAGCCTGGATTGGGCCCAGGTGACACACAGACACCTCCTGCCCCAGCTGCCTGCTCAGGGCAGAGCTCAGGGACACACCAGGCAGGCAGCTCCAGGGTTTGCTGGCTCTGTGAGTGCAAACACAGCCTGGAGCACACAAATGTGAACTCCTCTACAAGTTTCCCATAGGTATTCCTAAAGAGGATACCTTCTGAGGCAGCTTTCCTCTGTTGTTGCACCAATGAAGCCAGAAAAATGAATTCCCCTGTCCCTCTGGCAGCACTGCTGTTGGAATGCTGGGCATAAAGGGCTGCAGAGGAAGAGAACACATTCAGCACATCCAGAAACCTTTAATGTTGCAACAGCCAGATTCACCTGGGTCCACATGACTGGATTTTTTCCCCACTTCAACTTCTCTTTGACATAAAAATCACCTAATTAATACTGCCCTTTCCACTACACAGAGCTGTTGAAGAGCTTCTTAGGGGAAAAAGCGTCTGTTGATTTTAATTTTTTTAACTGGGTGATAAAAATACTTTTATCTATAACATTGGTGTGATGAACCATTTCACATGCATCTTTTAAAAAAGAATCCAGGCTGAGTGGATGTTCAGTGGCAGCGGATGACAGCTCAGCAGCTGAAAAGGCTGACAACGAAATTGTGAGAGGGGCAAGCATTTGTACCTGCAAATCATTCCATGGAAACCAAGTTTCCTTAACTCCCAATTATCCCACAATTACACTTTTCCCAGCATCCAAATTAAGCAACTCTCAACCCTGCTATGCAGTGAGTTAACTCTCAGTGCCACTGCAGACAACACCTCCCAAAAGGACAGCATTCCTACTGAGCCACGGCCAGAAAACATCAGAACAAGTACAGCTTTTTCAGCTGCATATGATCATGTACTTCTAAAATGGAAAACAGTCTGTCAGAGTTTGCTTTGAATTTTTACAGTGTGTAACACTGTGTTACTAGAGCACAGTTCCTCCCACTGCATCTTTCTCTAGCTCGTACTGCATGGTTTCAGCCCACTCAGCTTTTACAGCCAGTACTTCCCTGGGCAGATTACTCATGCAGTGCTGCCAAAACTTTACAAGCTGTTCTTGTGCTCCAGTACCAAGACTCACGAGATAACTCTCATTGGAAAGAAAATGGGCCTGACCATTTCCTTATGGAGGGAATAGATTAAGGATGGCCCCTCTGGGAGACTGCACAAAAAGCAGCTGTTCAGACTGGCCACCCCTGACTACAGTTAATTAACAAGAAAAAAAAAAAAAGAGGCAATCTGCTTAGGAACCAGTCTTTTGCTTTCAGACTCTAGAAAATCTTACAAATTCTCCTAAAGCAAGTTTTATTTTCAAGAGTAGCAACAGCAACTGTTAACATGTTTGAAGCATCTGGGAATTACCAGCATGGCCTGGAGCTCCAGTGCCAAAGGAAGGTGTTGGTGCCATGAGCCACGTGCTGACACATCCCACACACCCTGGGAAAGAAGGAGAGCTCCAGGCTGGGTTGGGCTGGGCTGGAGCTGGGCATGCTTTTGGGATTTTGGGATGGCAGGAGGATACAAACAGCCTGGGAAACAAAACTAAGTGTGTTAGGAGAGATGTGGCAGAGCAAGGAACAAGCAGGGAGAACCACTTACAGGTTGGCACAGCCCATGGAGTGGGTATTTCTGGGAAGGTGGATATTTTCAGTACAAATTGGACACAGGCAGAACAAAGGATATTGCAATAATGATGCTCTGAAAGAAACACAGGCTGAATGGGGTTTGTAGCAAGACAGATGGAAAGAAAGGAAATGTGGCATCTTGGAGACAGCAAGATTAAGAGCCTCAATGCAATATCTAGAAAGGGGTCAAAATAGAAAATTACCATTCTTATTACAGGGCTGGGAACATGCTGCCAATGACATCCTTAGTGACTGAGAGAAGAAGTGTTTGGGCTCCTGAAATTATTTGAATGCATTTTGGTTTTGTGGTATCCTGGTTTTGAGCTGAAAATTTGACAGCCACTGGTAACATAGAATAACAAGGAATGGTCATTTGGGTGCTATGTGGCCTGGAACAGAGAAATAAAGGGGAAACAGTCAGAAAAATACTCCTAGAAAAGTCAAAGAAAGAAGAGAGGAAACAGGCACAGGTAGAGTTGTGGGACTGAATCAGGTGAGGTCAGAGGAAGCTGCAATGAAGGCAGTGAAGGATGAATAACAATAAAGGTGAGTGTCAAGGTGAATGTGGGAGTAGAGGAAGATGCCTATGTACAAAGCCAAAAAAACATCTACAGATAATCTCTGCAAGAGGTGTTTGGAGAGGGGAGGGGAAACTGGGCCAAGCTTTATTGTTCTGGTTGTTTCTAGACCCCTAGACCTCCTTCTTTCTGACTGTACAGGTGTTTACAAGAAAACAACGTAGTTTTGGGCTGCCTCACATGTTCTGTTGAGCCCACACATTATAAAATTACAATTATAATTATAAAATACATTCCTTTACCTGTCATCTTTAAAATAATGCATTTAGTTGCAGAGCAGTGTTCTAACCCTCCAGTTACTGCTCAGCATCCTCACCTCTTAAAAAATATACCAATCTTGTGGAGGTAGAAAACAGGAAAACTGCTCACAAGTGACAGGTCTCTAAAGTTCAAAACCTGAAAAACTGCTTACAGGTGACAGGTCTCTAAAGTTCTTCCAGGCTGGACGGTAGTAATGTTAATTGGGGAGTCCCCCTTCATCGCCTTCTCATGTAACTAAAGGAGCCACAGGAGGGCTGGAGAGAATAAGCTCCATGGATGAGAACACGTTCCATGAGAATGAGAAAAGCCATAAGAGGATAAGAGACATACAAAAGCAGTGTATAAGAATCAGGCTAGGCATTCCTATGTCCTACATGACAAAAAAGCAGGGCAGAAATTTTAAAATTGGAATTGAAATTGGTCAAGCAGCCTTCCAAGGTGACATTTTCCCCAATACCTCTGTTTTAGCCAGAAGGCCAAAAAACTGCAGCAGAACAATACACCTTGAAGATCAAACCTTGGTGGGCTGTTCTCCAAAAGCTGCCCCAAAAATTTGTAAGAATCTAAGGTACAGCTCAGAAGCAAACCTGGTAAGTTGTTGTTAAGATAATCAGGAAGGTGAGCATGGGTTATCAAGCCCCAGCAGTAAATGGAGAAGGTGCCCTCTGCTTTACAAGCAAAGCATCCACTGGGGACAGAGGAATGTGAAGAAAGCAGGACATTCAGTCTGTGTTGGATAGCTCACACACCCAGCTTTCATTTCATAAAACCTGTTGACATGAAGGCTTGCCAGCAGCGAGTCAGTGGAACAGCCAGAAACAGGATCTTCTCTAAAGATCACAGATAACATCAGCTAGAAGGAGAACTGCAAAAAATAACCCCCACACCACCTTTCTAGGTCAGTGCTCCCTGTAATCCAAAACTTGAAGGAAGCAGCTGAACTCGATGTCCTCTGAGGCCCGTGGACAGCCTGACAAGCCCGTGGCACAGGAGGGGCACTGCTGGGGACAAAGGCTGCTCTGTCCCCCGCCCGTGGAGTGTTCCCGGTGGGAGCAGAGGGCTCAGGGCAGGAACATTTCCCTGTTGTGCTGCAAGGAGAGGCTGAGTGACCTGACTGCACAGTGGCTCTCGCAGGGCACCGAGGAGAGCTGGCCCCAAGTGCCCCAGAGGGAGGGGGAGCCTTCCCAAGGGCCTCAGGAGGAGCAGGGCTGGCACTTGAGCAGCTTGGTTATTGTTGTTATCTTTCTGTTTTCAGCAGAGTGAGAATATTAAACTGCAAAGAACATGCCAGCGCCTTCACTCCGTTAAACCGTGGCCAGACTTTTTGCTAACTCAGCCCCCAAGTTACCATGTGTAGGAAAAGGGGCCTTGGGCCCCTACTTGATGGGGAAGATCTCTGAAGGGACTAACAGTGCTCTTTGAAAGGTTAAAAGAGTCAGGAGGATTTTATTTTTCCACCACTGGGATCAATTGTCTTTGGTGAATTAGGAAAATTCTTTGCAGGGAAAGGCTGCTCCAAATCAGGGTTTGGAGAGGAGAACAAATCCAAGAAATGTTCTGATATCAAAACCATGCTGAGAGGAACCTGAGACACAAGTATGGTATAAAATGAGAGATATTCACTTCCCTGTCTCTATGCAAACACTTAAGCCTGGAATAACCTCTGCAATAACCACTACACTACCCAGCATTCCTACTCTCTCACATTCCTTCTTTATCCCCTTCTCTCAGTAAATCTTTGTACTCCAATATCCACTTGGTTATTGAGCTGTTATCCATCCCAGGTGTTTCTTGAACTGGTAAACTGGGGCATGGACATCCCCAAACCCATTTTTAAAATAAAGACATTGGCAGAGCAAATTGTAACAGCAAGATTCTGCAAAACAGATTTGTCTTTGCACACCATCAGGCTCCCATTTCAAGCAGTGGTAACAGCAATTTGTCACATTTCTGAACTAAAATCTTTGTAGGGCTGCAAATATCACAGTGCTTCTAATGCTCTTCCTCCATAAAACAGCACTGGAGAGTTAGGTACCAAACCAAGGATCCCTGAAAGCCAAACAAGGAGCTCCTGAGGACAGGGCAAATTCCTTCTTTGTATCAGAGAGAGGGCAGGTTTGAAAGGTTTGCACTTCTCACGGATGGGGAAATCACTCCCCTTCACCTGCACATTTCCTTGGCTTCTTTGCACAGACCCTGATTAGTGCAGGTGAGAGCCCTCAGCCCCTGAGGACGTGGAGGGGTTAGAGCCTGCCTTGCCCCATGGGAGGATTTGAAGATCTCAGTGGTGCTGTGGTAAATGGCCCTCATGGGCTACAAGGGGCAGGCAGGAAGCCAAGACCTTCTGCAAGGCAGCCCTTATCCCTACAGGACACAATGCCACTGCTGCAGGTTAAAGAGGCCCTTTTAATGGGATCCCAAAATGTTTATCTTCAGGATAAAGAGACCTCTTTTAAACTCATCATGTTGTATTAAAGCCATGGGGAGCATCAGACAGAGTTCTGGGAACCCATAGACATGCTGGATAAAATGCAGGCAGTCCCTAAGGTGATTTGGCACAAGTAACTTCAGGAGTTAAAACATTCTTGGATAATTTTTTCTCCAAAGGGAATACTATTTGTGGAGCCAAGCCCCTTTTCACACCCCAGTAACTGGGAGCACATTTAATGCCAACAAAACTCAGACACTTTATGGAGTGCCCTAATACTCACAAGAAATCATTAACAAGTGTTAACAGAAGCTGTTAGTCTTTACAATCTAACAGCTGGCAGGGCTGATGTAAGAACTCCAAAGCCATCACTGCTGTCTCAGTTACCTCCTTTGAGTGAGGTATTGAGCTCTGTTCTACAGCTGGGGATGAAAGTTTGGGCAGTACTCCCACTCTTCAAACACATCTGTGTGCGTCTGGGGGCACACCTGTGCCCACAAAGAGGTGAGAGCCAGAGGCTGCCTCTCCTGTTCTGCTGCTCCAGCTTGGCTCCTGGAAGGAGGAGCTGGATTCCTTGAGAGATTGAGCTCACAACCCACTCATCCCCTAATGCACCTGCAGCACTGTCACACCACAGAGTTTTGGGTTGGGAATTAGAACTCTAACAGCTCCCCATTATTCTTATCCCAAAAACCAAGCTAAACCTGGAGGTTTTTTATTTGTTCCTGATAAGTATCAGATTAATCAGGGCGTTTAGAGAAAGCATGATGCAGCAAAAGAAAATATATTTTATAGAAATGCATCTATGTGGATTGAACTCCTGGTGGAGTGTATGCTACAGTGAGGGAGCTACCTGCCCTCACCTCCTGTGGTTGAGAACAAGCATTGGGATGGATAAGGACTCACTGCAGGACTGCAGCTGTGAAAGCTCATCCCATTTCTCCCACCTTTCCAAAAAGCCCTGACATTCACTCACAAGACAGCCTTTCCTTAGTGCTTCCATCACATTCTCTTCATCTTCAGCCTGCTGAGGGAGGAACCCTTGCTCAGGGGATGCCCAGGTCCCAGACCTAAGGAGGATATGAGAAAATGCCTCAGAGCAGCCCTGGCTGCCCATGGCAGAAGGCAGAAATATGGCTCTGGAAACCCCTGGGATCACTTAGCTACTGATCCTGATGTTTGATGAGACATAATTGCCATTGAGCATCTGAATATACTGATTTGCTTTAAATCCATTGCAAAAAGCCCTCTGAAGAAAACGTAATTTCTGCAGACCAGAAAACTCTAAAAACTAAATCCACCAGGCAGTAAAAGAAGTTACAATTCTGATTCTGTACTCTGAATGCTCATATTTAAGCCCTACACAAAGTTACACAAGCACTTGGGTCCAAAACCTGGTTCAGCAAAGATTTATGTCCACAGGGGAACATTATTTCTTGTCCTTGACAGCACTGAGCTTTCCAGCATATTCTGCCAATAAATCATATCTGCTGCTTCTGGAGCACAGTTGTCAACCTTGGCTGCAGGAATACGTGGGACACAAAAGCAGGAATTAGGCCCTCCAGAAGGGAAAAAAAAACCCACCCAAAACAACTCAATGGGTGCTGGCAGGTGTTTGTTAACTGGTTTCTGTTTGCTTTGCAATATACTCACATTAAGATACAAAAGTGATAAGAAATCTCTTCTCCCAGATTACACAAGAATGTTACATATTGCTTCCATTTGATCAATAATTCTAATTCTCTTTTCAGTCTGGAAATATGTTGTGACCACAGATTCTGCAATCTATTCTGTACTCTTTTAAAGAAAAGGAATGGCAATATTTTGTGGCACTATTTTTAAATGCTTCTGTCTTATGAAATTTGCCCTCATAGAGTACACATGAGATTTCTATTAATTAGAATGAAGATAAATGAAGTGAAAAAAGCTATGGAGATTATTCATGTTTAACAAAATTAAAGTCAGTTGTTCTGATTTCATCTGTATTAACATTTCATGTGTTTAGGGGTTTGATTTGGCTTTGCTGTTTTGTTTTGCTGTTTTTCTTTAAAAAACCCCAGCAGTTCAGAAATCTGTCTTGTTTAAAACTGACTGGTCTGGGAGAAGCACTGGGTGAGCACAAGATCAGAGAGCTTAGCACCAGAGTAATGTTTAGAGACTCAGTAAGATGGAGAGAGTACTGCTACAGTGTCTGTTGCCCTGGGTACGTGGCAGATGCATTGTTTGTGCCATTCGGAACGTTTTTCTGGATTAATTACTTTGTTAAATCAGAAACATATATGTTGGAACCAATTAGCTTAACTGCAGCTTGTCAACAACCACGGGTTAGCTCAGACATCTGTAAGACACTATCATACTGTCAATTTTAAACACAAGGCAGCAGTGGTTGCGTGTCTTAGATAAAATCCTGGCCTGCTGAAGCCAATGAATTGTGCCTTTCCTCAGGAATGAGACTTCACATACCAAATTCCAAACTTATCAGGCATAGAGCCATAAGAGACAAGGAAAAAATGGGGAGTCTTGCTGTTATTTTCTGAACACTTAGAGATTTGCTTTCACAAGATGGGCTCGGTGCTGTTCATGGAGGGCTGCAAGGGCTGTGCTGAGCTGCAATTGCATTTCTTGCAAAGCACGGAGCTGCACAGGACACAGCAAACCCTCAGGACACCCCAGATATTACCAAGCAAAGAGGTCTAAGCTTCCTCACCCAGGTGAGTTACTTAGTGGGGAAAACTAGACAGCTTATCATCACCATGGTCACCCCAGAGCCAGGCAGGCAGGTTTGTATACACATAATCCCTGTTCTCCACTTCAAACTGCATGGAACACAATTAATGAAGCCTGAAGCTGGATCTATCCTATTTATGGAGAACTGGATGGAGAGAATCACAATGTATTTACAGTACAGATTTTTCTCTTGCTGCATTTTCACCCAATGATACCCTGGATGCAATAAAATACAAGGGTAGGGTCTTTATCTGGACCAAACACAAAGTAAACTCTACCAAGGACAATCTAAACACAAAAATCTCTTTTCCTGAGCATTAAAAAAGCATTTGAAAGAATGTCAAACAGATGCCCCAAGAAAATTACTTCCCCTGCCTCTTTTCTCATCCCAAACCCTTATTATTAGGTTTTGATTGATTTTTCTTGGCTCTTACAGACTCTCATGCTGAGCTTCTTAGGTGGGCTCTATACAACCTTCCCAGCTTGCTTTTATCCCTCTAGTGTTCTTGCCAATAAATTATTCTAGTTTTATGAAAGGTTTCTTTTTTATTTCATAATCATTTTCTCTTGACCCAAAATGAACTAGAACTCAGTGGTTGGGTGTTTTGTTCTTTAATGCAACACTTGGTCTGCCAACTGCCTTAAAAATGTATTTCAGCTTTCTCTGTTTATTTGAAAGCTGCTTCTTCCATGAAGGCTAAGAATAATGTGGTTACCATAGTTTCCTTATCCACAACCAATAAAATGCAACTTGGAATACAATAAAACAAAGCTGAGAAGCTGAGACTACTCACAAAATGTGACTGAATGAGTGAACACTGAAATCTTCACCCTGCATCACTCCTAGCACTATGGAAAATACTCAATAGCCACCTTTTGGTCCAGCAGGGAAGATGAGGAGAAGCCCATCCAACCACCAGCTATTTGAGATATTTCAATTCCAACACTTAAGATGTCTGTTGTTGTGGAATTCCCATCTCACAGATTTAGCGTTTCACTGCAGAGATTTTGTACTTTCTGTAATCTCTTTTTCCAGGAAGCGATTGTGTAGGCAGCTCTTTGCTAAGGCTCACTGGAACCAAGTGATGGATTAATTACCCCTAGGAACCAGTTGACAAAGTAAATAATGAACTGTTTGTTCTTACAGCTTTGTTGGCTCCTGAACAAGCAAGGTTCTAGGGAACAAGCCAAAAATAATCTTTTTTCTTTCAAGTCAACTGGCCAACACAACCCCACATACACTTCACAGATTAGACAAATTGCACCTGCTTTGGACACTTCCATTTTCTTTCCTGACTACAAGCGATTTTACTCTAATAAAATGAACTTTTAAGAACTGAAAGAAAAGCAATTGTTCCCCATAATAATGAATAAAGAAAGAAAAAACCACCACATGCATGATGGTGAGACCTGCTGGCCAGTTTATTTTCTTCTTGATTTTAAAGGCTTCTAAAGATGAGGGGGAAGGGGAAGAGGAAGGGGAAGGGACAGAGGATATTCTATTTGATTCAAGCATCTAACTGAGAGGGAAGAAGAATCCTCCTCCCATAGACTCAGTGAATGCTTTGGGACTGACTCCTGTGTGCCTGGGTCTCTCATAAAGACCCCAGGTAAACGTGGAAGAAGACAACTCAAGATTTTCTGGTGTTCTGCTCATGTTTCCTTGCCAGTGAGAAACAGCCCAAGACCACTGAGTTTAAATTAAAAAAAGCTCTGACCATGGTTTGATAACCCCTGGATGTAAGCAACAGGGGAAGAATATAAAGCAACTCCCTTCCTTAGCCCAGGCACCCAGGGCTGTAGGTGGGGATTCTGAGCAGTGGGAGCAGAACTGCTGCATTTGCTGTTGTTGTTTTTGAAGAAAAGCTGTTTATCCTCACTGCAGCTTTTTCAGACCCCAGAAGCACCATCACTGGGTGTATCAAACACACACACTGAGAGCCACGTAGTTTCAGTTATAGCTTAGCAAAAGAAAATATAATGCTTCTTTCATCCCTGCCTTCTCATCTTGGGAAGGTCATGAACAGAGTAGAGGAAATAGAGAAAGAAGGTGTAGGAGTTCAAGAGATCACTCACGTGGTGAACAGGCTCCACTCTTTCAAGTTCACCTCACAGAAAAAGCATTCTGTGTGTAGCAGGATGCCAGTTCTAATGCACAAGATACAAAATAGTACTTTTACAGGAAAAACATCTTTGTTAGTATGGGGCTCATTGCATTGCATAAACCGAGTAGTACCTTTTTAAAGTGCTGATGTCAACTTAATCAGGATCTGCACTATGAAAGAAAATAGCTAAAAACAGTGATAAAAAAGACAGGTCTTTCACATTCCTAGAGTATTGGGGAACAAAAAGAAACAGTGAAGACCAAACCTGTATTAAACTTTGCACCCTTCTTACCTGTGAATAAAGAAACAGGTATACCAGGGATTTTTTTTCAACGTTTCCATTATACATCAATACAATACACTCCAAGTCTGAACTTGTTCATGAACGTTTTTAACAAGTTCATTGATGTTATTAACAAGTTCATTAATATTTTTAAGCTTCTCAATCAAAACCAGCCAAGAGGAGAGTCACCTGCTCAGGCCCTGTGGCTCTGCATTGCCCTGATGGATGGCCCAGCACCAGTAAATGACATTTAAAGCCCCTCCAGTGTGCCATTATCAGCCTGGCTGTGGTGAACCAGAACCACCAGCATGGTTCCTCATGCTGTGTGTGAGATGGGGTGCAGCAGCATGGAATGGACAGTGAGATGCTGCTGCTCTCCCAAAGGTGTCTCTTCTCAAGCACATGGACAGTCACTTAATCCACACACACCCCCACACCATGGATAGCTCAGGAAAGGTAGGAAGGGCCCTCTGCAGAGAGTTCCAGCAGGTTTATTGCAGCCTCATGCCAAAGGAGTCCAGGGACAGAAGACCCCGTAATGGGGTTAAGTATGGGGTCAGAGACCAATGGTCTGTGGGAACAGGGGCAGTACAAGGGCAATGACCTACAGGGGATATGGGGGTGGACAATCAGCAACACCACAACCAATGGGGAAACAGGGAAGGGAGAAGCTTCTAGAACTAGGGACATACATGAACAATAGAGGTGGGCCAGGCCAACAAGCCAATGAGAAAAGCAAAACTGAGGTAGATTAACATGGATGCCTTAAATTGTAGCTTTCATATTTTCAGATTTTGTGCTGCCTAGGGGTGTAGTTCTGAGCCTCACATTCAGTGTCAGTCAACTCTCCTCACAGAGCAGGGAGACAAAACAAATCCTTCTCCTGCTGAAGACCAAGGACAACTTTCAGGCCCAAAAGCACAAACAAGGGTGGCTGGAGGGAGGAACAAGAAGGATGGGACCTCACAACCTGGAGCTGTAATTGGACAATTTAATCCCAATATGCAAATAGACCAAAACTTATAAATGTGTGAGACCTCGTGACCTGTGGTCCATTTTTGTGACCATTTTGGGTCCACCTTGGGTGCAGCCCTGTTCAGGCTCTTGTCCTGCCCAAGGTGTATCCTAGAGGCCTTTCAATAAATACCTGCTTTATTCTCCAGCTCTGTTCCAGGTCAGGCTCCCCAGGGCACCCTGGGGGAAGCCTTTTTCCCTCAGCCCGTGCCAGATTCCCGAGGGCACTGCCCTGGGAGCTCCCTGCGAGGAGCACACATACCTCGTTGATGGCCAGCTGCTCTCCGCCGCCGCCGGGGTGGCCGTAGCGGTGGTTGGAGCTGCGGAATTCCTCGTACAGATCCTCCTCGCTGCCCACATCGTCCGTCAGGGCCGTCTTGTCGAGCGCTCCCTCGGTGATCACTGCAAAGGCAAGGGGCACAGGTGGGCACGGGGCGCGGCAGCGTCGGCAGCGCGGAGCCGCCGGAGGAGCTCGCTGCGCCGAGGGGCACCTCGCAGAAAGGGAAAATACACAAGGGAAAACTGCAGGGGAAATTTTGTGTCACTCTCCTGTGATGTAATTCCACTCTCGTGCGTGCCCGTTTGTCAGAAAATTTTTCTCGCTCATGTTTTACCCCTATAAGTGATTGTGTCTTTTTCTAGACCGGAAAATATGATTTAAAAAAA
>WEIU01003628.1:1033664-1092725 GCA_013389925.1 Aegithalos caudatus | reverse complement strand
AAAAAAAAAAAAAAAAGTTTGACAACTGCTGCATGCTGCAAAGAAAAGATCAGGCAAGAAGAGGAAAACATGGTCTGAAAAAGGCACAGGGCAATGATGGCACAAATGTGATTTTATTAGGACCTTGCTGTGTTGACCGGAAACTGGACCAGGTAATAAGAGCAGCTCATGTCTGCCACTTCACACCTTGAGGAATATGATTTACCAAATCCTATCAGGCCAAAGGAAGTCTCAGCCTTTGTGAAAAAAATTCACCTTCCTCTTTGTCCACACACTCTTTTGAGAATCCTTTTTGATGTCTAAAAGTGTGTTTGCTCCAGAATTATCCATTATTACCATGGGAAGGCCATTCTGCTCAGCACAGCCCTAAATAAGCCACAGATAACGGAGAGTTCAGTCTGCAGCTACAACAAACACTGAAGTCTCAAGCCTGAGAGAAATAAAAATGTGGCATTTGTACTCCTTGCACAGAAGAAAGTGTCACTTCATCTGTTTCATGGGCAGGATCTTTTTCCTAAGGTCTCCTCAAGGTATTAGCAAATACTCTTCAGTGGCATGTAGTGTCATTCATCCCATCCCTGCACTGGTTACTGAACATGAACCTTCTGTTCTCATATCTGTGTAAAACAACAGTGATTAAAGAAAGCACTTGCTGACACATTCATCTGGATTAGCAACTGCTAGGGCAACAGTTTCCATGACAAAGCAGAGGGCTTTATGAAGATTTCTGTGCATGAAGCAAGTACCCATACAGACATGATGCAGATAACAGCTGATATAAATCATAATTTCAGTTCAATGGACTTGACACAGCTACAGGAGTAGAACTGAATGGAAACACAGACATTACTGTCAGCACCCCTGGCAACGGCCTTGGCTGTGCAAGTTACCTCCAAATTTTTGCAGAACAGGTGAAAAAAATCTTTTGAGCTTGACCTTGTAGAGCTTTAATAGGGAGAAACTCATAAACCTGGTCTTTGAGCCCTCATTTCCCTTCATAATGCAAGTGCATCTTATGCACCTAGCTGTGCCATTGAGTCAAAAAAAGCACCCCATGATTGATTAGCTGATTATTACCTGAAAGCAAAGCTGCACCCCATTAGCAGTGAACAAAGTGCTGACAGAGGTTACAGCCAGACCTGCAGAGCACATCCTCATCAGCACTTTCAGTACATGGGATGGTTTGTCAGGGCTGCACCCCCTGATCACTCCTATCAACAGTGAGGTGTAAATTCAGTGTAGCAGCTATCAGTTCCATGCAGTGACCTGACATCAAAATGACGAGTATGAGCTATTTTTAAACCAAACACTTGCTTGTTTATGCTGTGAACTCAATAAATAGGCACAACACAGCAAAGATTGTCTGAAGCTGGAACTCCACTTGCTATTGATGGCAATTCAGGACACAGAGGTGCATATGAGCTTATGATTAAAGCAGAATTTTCTCCACGAGTATGGAACTACCCAACCATTCAACTTTAAGTGACATTTCACAAAAAAATCAAACATTCCCCTCGTTTTGGTCTGACACCTCACATCGTTCATTATACAGAAATTCTGCACTGAATATGTGCCAGTAGTATAAATTGCATATAAAGCAATTCTGGGGTTAAGATCTAGTCCACTAATATTAAGCTCAAAACCAGCTGGAATACCACTGATATGATAATTTCATGCAGAGTTACCAGGGTTGGAACTTTTAAAACTAAATTTAGGGCATTAAAGGTATCACTTTTTGCTTGTACACTGTCTGAAAAACTTCTATCTGATAGTAATGAACAACTTCCAGTGTGTTAGTGTAGCACAGAAACAAATTAGAAATGTTTTTCAAGAACAAATAAAAATAAATCATTAATAAGAATCAAGTCAGCAGTCACTTAATTCAAAACTCTTCTGCAGCCCTGTGATCTCATTCTTTTCCTTTAATTTACACATGGCTTCATTGCTTTTCCCTTACACATCTTCTGCTATTTTCACTGCTAAAGGTAACCTTCAGCTTGAAAAGGGTTCATTGGCACCTATAAAGCTTTTGGTTTTTTGCCCCCACATTTTCCTATTTGTTCTCTGATCTGTGCTTAGATGAAAAAGCAAAAGCTCCAGGGAGGTATTTATCTGTGTTACTTAAAATGCTCTATACCTCTGCCCTGCTAAGTGCAGAGCTGTGCTTGCTTTTACCAGAGATCTGTTTTTCCTCTCTGATCTTACCAAGCTCATCAATTCTCTGCTGTCTCAAGACCTGCTGCTGCATTTGGGATTAGTTTTCCTGGCAAAAAAAAAAGTCCTTATAGACATATTGCACCAAAACTACACTTCATAAGCATAAGAAAGTTTTCAATCCTTGAGGAAGAATGGCCCCATATAGTCATTACACATTTTCCAAAACTAATGCTGCAGAGAAGAATTCAATTAATGAAAAATAAGAACTTGCTCTGAAGCAGGTTAGATGAAAGCCATGACCACAAATAAATAAAATAGTCAGGAATGATGACCCAATGCACTAGAAAACCATCAAAGAAGTAGGAAGGGAAGGCTTTTAGCCTAGGAACTGACAACGTGCAAAGCATAAACTAGGTCAAGTAGAAAAGAAGCAAGCACTATACAAAAATCTTAAAAGACAAGTTAGCAGAGATTGCTGAAACAGCCTATCAGCCTCCCCAACAGCACAGCACTGGCTGGACAGGCCAGTTAAACTGCACAGTGCCTAATTCAGATACTTCACTTCTGCCACCTCCAAGTACTCATCTCTGTCTAGTACTGAAATTCAGTGGCACAGTCATGCCTGGCCTCTCTGAAACACTGACCTGACCCAGGCAGTCAGGCAACACCAAGGAACAATGTTCTGTCAAAAAGTAAAGCCAAACATCAATTAACTCAAGCAGATTTCTTCATATTTTATGCCTCTGTCCTGTTAAATTTCACTAAATATGGCAACAAATCCCATGCACAGGAACAGAGGGAGGGGGAGTCACCAAGATTTAGTACTACAGCCAATATGTGCAAGAAATAAAACTCTGTTCCTCACTGCTGTTAATCCTAGCCCGAGTTTGGGATTTATGCAATCACAGTACTAAAGCAGATAGATAATTCTAGCAAGGGTAGCTCCCAAAAGAATGCCACACAAACTCTTTTTAATGCATCCTATAGATAAAATGTCAAAAACCTGACTCCATGAAGAATTATCTTGAGGATGTGAAGCTTCAAAACTTGTACAAAACATGTCACTGGAGCCAGTGAGTGGCACAGGGGTTCTGTCCAAGTGCCTGAGCAGGCAGTACTTGGGCTCCATTCAGGGACAAAAGGGAAGGGCTCTGTGCAAATCAAATGCAGCTTGATCAAGATGGTCCAGGGAAGGGCTCACCCTGCTTACACCTCCCTGCAGAGTTTGGAATGCAGGGATAAGAAGGCAGCAATGGGGAGGGTCCTGGCTGGTCTCTGCTTGTGCCCCTGCCTTGCTGAAAGGTGATGCCAAGCAACTCTAAGAGGTACTTGTACACAATTCCAGAGCTCTCCATGTCACCAGAAAGCCTCTGGAGCTGTTACCAGCTCTGTGACCTTGCCCAGAGGGAGAGACAAGCCATGGCTGAACAACTCATTGCCACCCTGCCAGTGCAACTGCATCCTGCTTCCAGGTAAATTGGGACAATTGGAAGGCAGCTGCTTGCATAGTGGGAATTTTCACAATCCAGCCTAGATGACACTGGAGAACAAACCAGCAGGGCTGTACTGGGACAGCCTTGATCTTCAGCACCAACAGAGATGGGAGGGGGGGAAAACAGAGAGAAAAGGGTTTGTGCTGTTCATCAAACTGCTGGGAAGATGAAGTTAGAATTAGATGATCTACTGGAGGTCTCAGGAAACAAATGTTAACTGTAGTCCAGAGTTTAGTTAAGACTAATGTCACCTAGTACAAGTCATGCAGTTCCACACATCTGTGCTCTGCTCCTCTCTCAAAAGATGGACCTGCCTCATAAATTCCAAGTGCCAGGAATTAGTGAACACAAGTTGCTGTTAAACAATCAAAGAAATAAAAAGCTCAAACAAAATCCCTAACCAAAATAACGCCCAAAAAACCCCATACACCTACCATCATTAAAAAAAAAAAGAAAAAAAAATTAAAGGAATATAATCCCACCCTCTCACTGGAAAATTATTCTCAAAGAATTTCTCAAATAGTTTCCTCAGAGGATCTGCACACTACAGCCCCAAATTTAGCACAGCCTTTTAACAGAGCTCTCTCAAACTCACAGAGGTTTATGTCTCAGCTGGAATAAGCCCCAGCAGCTCCCCAGTGGCGAGGAGCTCCAGACGTGTGTCTGGGTCACAAGCCTGAACAATGACCCAGGACTGAAGGAAAATGGGCTAGAGGCATTTTCCCAAAATGTTGGTTATCTGTTTTCACTTGACTTACAGTCTACAGCTTTTAGGGGTAAGGCTGGGACAGGAATCCATGATGATTACAGACAGCTTGCAAAGCCAAGAGCATCCATAGTTTATTAAAAGCACATTATATTGACAAAGGGAGCATTTTTTTTTTTCTGTATTTGAGTTCTCTCTTTCAAGTGTGCTTTTTCCACATCCACACATTCCATTTGTCTCTGTAGCATTTACATTTCAAATAATTCACCAAAACAACAGTAGGAGGCTGATTTACACTCACAGAGCAAATTAATTCAGAGCTAACAACATCATCCCCTCTACCTCACTGAGCAGAGATTGCTGTGGTTGTGTGCAGCCCACAGGAAAGCACAGTGCAGCTGCTGGAGGAAGCACTTCAAGAGATTTAAGATGATAAACAAGTGAATGGCATGCATGGTGTTGGGAACCCCACCCAAACTGCATTGCCCAGGTGAGAAGAGCCCCCCTACCCTCCCCTTCACCCATCTGGAATTGCTAAATTCCTTGGAAATAGTGCTGCAGCCTCCCTCAGTCCTGTTCTCAATTATGTGCTTCATTTATCAGATGCTTGGTACAGGGAGGTCCCTGTGCAGCTGCCACAGTGAAATCCATCAGTGATGTCATCCCCTCCTGCCCCAGCAGTGCAATTCTCCAGCTCTTACTGTGCTGATGGACCCTCTCCCCTCATTCTGCTTATGGTTGTGGGCCAGTTTAGCAGGAGAGGGAAGTCAGGCAGGAATTAGCAACAAGGGAACAATGACCCGTTAGGATGAGCTTCGTGAGGAGAAAAAACCAAAACAAACAAAACACCAAAACAAACCAGAAAAACACCAGGAACACGGTCCTTCAAAACCAAGTCTAGAGAGCTGAGGTCCTTATGATGACATTTCTGAGTAGGTAATGAAACCATGTTAAGCCAATCTTTGAAGGAGAAATCACAGACTGGAACACAAAGACAGAAAATACATGGAGAAAGCAAGCTTCATCCTCTCCATTTTAAAGAATTATTAAGAAGGGAGAGGATTCAACATAACAAAATTGAATTAACATTTTGGTATAGTGCCACAAACAGAATTTCTTTTGTGAATGAAGCCAGGTCCTAATTAGCTGAGGTAAAGAGCAAATCTCTGCATGAAAACAAAAAGGACAGCTCTTCACTGGAAAACCAAGCACAGATCCTCTGTGGGTCTGCTGGGCACATCACCCAGGGTACCATTCATCAGCAATAATGCACTGAGCCACCCACTCAGGTTTCAAGAGTTTTTAAATCCCAATTAGAATCAAAATGTCTTGCAGGGAGGCTTAAGGGAGTTCTCAACTCTCTCGGGTAGCAGAGATAATTATGGGGAAGAGAGAAGTGGATTATGAATGGCTCTGCAGCTCTGACTCCCACGTCACCACTGCTCTGCACTTGCAGCTTGGCCCACTTTGCCCTGGCACACTCAGGGCACAGAGCTGCCCCCAGCCCCCTCCTGGCCTGGTGGGAACTGGCACAGCTGGGAGAGGGAGAGGGACTGAACTGGTTTTGAAGAAGAGTAAACACAGTGGGAAAAACAGATAGGAAAGCACATAAATATACTTTCTTCATCCAAAGCTTGCTACTCTGTTGAGAAGTCCCTCTGCTGCACTGCACATAAACTATTAATTCACTGGCCTTGTTCCCATCACAGCTACTGACTTGGAAAAAAGCAGGCATGTCCTCCTCCTCCATGTATTTGTTGTTTATTTGCTCAGGTCTGATTACTCATCCACAGTGACTGTTTGCTCTCATTTTGCAGATGAACTCTCTGGAAATGCTATTTACTTTATGTCTGGACAACCCTGAACACAACGGGGGCCAGTTTGAGTTCAGTCCTTTAAAGCCCTATCACAATCTGAGCATGGAGTCAATGGCTGCACTCAAAGCCAGCAGGAAAAACCTTTCTAGTACCCAGGCACACTCTTTACCATATCCTTGGTAGGGTGTGCAGGTTGGAATACCTGGCATGTCATTTACTGCCCCCAAAAAAGAGTTTTATTCTTTGAAGTGGCTGCAATTTAAAGTTTAGATGTGTGTGTGTGCTGAGGTGAAACAATCTACCGTCATTTTTTGAACTCTTCCTATGTGAAAGACTGAAATGATTGCTTTTCTCATTCCTAACAGGTAACAAGCACTGACATTCCAAACTCATGCTGAATTCTCACCTGTCCATTTCACTCTGCTGCGGTGCCTGCTACATCTTGAGTAAAAATCAACCCCAGACCAAACTGCTCTCCCTTGATGTGAAAACCACCAGCAGCCCCAAAGCTGCCCTCTCATCAGAGCACTGCATCCCAAAATGCTGCCAGGCTGGGGAACAACATCTGACACTGCCTGGTGGAGCGTGACCAGAGTCACTTCAGATCAGCAGTGTCCTCACTGAGCCATCAGCTCACCTGCAAAGCTGAAAATGCTACGTCCCTGTATCCATATCCACCCATTCTTATCCAGAAGTGTAAGAAAAACTGAGGAAATTCAAGCAAATGGGCCAGGAAATCAGAACAATAGTTATTTACAGTGGGCAACACCTACTTCAGCAAACATAGGAGGTTAAAGCAGCATCAAAGAGTGTTAGTACAGCTGACAAGCCTGACAAAAATGGACTGGAAGAGATTTTATCAATAATATTTCAGGAATTTGTTTGTTTTTATCTGTTTTTATATGTTTATTTTTAGAAGAGCATCAGCTCCAGATTTTCAAAATGTTATAGGCACATCCCACAAGCTGGAGGATCAGCAATCTGTGAAAAAGAGACACACTGTTTATTTAAATGATTATTCCCACAGACTCCCCTATAAGACCTCAACACTTGCCACTACTTCAGTGCATGGTTACCTGTGGCACCATTCCTAGAATCACCTTTGGGCTTCTCTCTGCTTTTGTTTGCACTAATATATGAAACTTGCCTGTGGGAATGTGCAAACAAAGGAGCCACACTTCTCTTACTGCTGCTGAGTCTTATTGCCCTGCCTTCACTTAATCTGTGTTCATCTGAACCAAAGCCCTGGTCCTCAAGCATTCCCAAAATCTGTGTTTTAATCCATTTTTTTTCTCTTCCTGAATGCAAATGAAAGACACTTAAACAATTCAGACAGAACCAATATTTCTAGTCATCACCAGCCCTCAATAAAGACCTTCAATAGAAGATGTTCCCACATTCTCTCAGGAATTGTTGTTCCTCCTGCCTCTGCAGCTACTTTCCAAAGACTTAATTGGTGATTTCTTCATGCAAGTGCTATTATGTCCCAAATCTCATACTTGTCTATTTTAATTCCATTGATTTAGTGATGATTTGCTTCACCTCTAAAACAACTTCCTCAGAGCACTCCCAGGAGAGTGGTAGGAGTCCAAGCTACCATGGGCTCTCACGAAGCCTCCTGTCTTATACCTGTTACTTTATTAAACAAAGGAAAGAATGCAAACCTGCTGTAGAAAATTCTGGTTGACTTATATTTCCAAGGATTTCTGCATTTTTATTCTGTTTCTACATACAAGCACAACCTCAAAAGCCCAACACTTTGGAAGCTAAGTCTTTGCTAAATATTTTGTTGCCAAAAAGCAAAAAATTTTCTTCAGTCTTAAGTCACAGTATAGAAACAGGAAAATTCTACTACACATGAAGGTTTAGCTACTGGCCTGAAAAAACACACTGTAAAGAATGGTTAGGAGAATTTTTATGAAGAATTGCCACTAGGATGTAAAACAATTCATATCACAACAGTCTCTAAAATGTTCCACTTGGCCATGCCAACTTTGCATGGAAACAAAACAGACACAGATCTTTCTTATAATGGCATCATCCACATTATAACTTGAAGGATTAAAAATGAAGAATTGTTTTCATAATAATTTAAAGTCTCGACAGCGTGGCCACTTTGGTTAAGGCAAAACTAACACCAGAGCTGGAGGAGCCCAAACTGGGCTGGTGAGTGACACAGGCACTGGGCAGGGGCTGTGTGCAGCACAGTCAGCACAAAGAGCCTCTGCTGGCACTTGTGAAAGGCAGGCTGTTTATCCAAGTGTCTGAGGATGGCTTTAAGAGGCTAACTTTGAACACTTCAATTTGAAAAATGTGACCTTTGGTTTTTCCCAGAATTCTGCATAAATGCCATAAATCTAGTCTTTATCTTGGTGAAGCTATCCAGGCTGACAAGTGGCTTATATCTATGACCTTGGACCACAGAAGTAATTAAAAATGAATGCCATGAGAAGACTTTCAATTGCTCTTGTGCATTATCAAGTATAAGTCTCAAGGGGCAGCAAGATTGTTTTGTTGACATTACTTTGCATGACCAGTCTTCATGTAACACACAACACATTTGATTTCATGCTGGGAATACAATATTTTCATTAAAAAATACTGTTAAAACTGCTTTACCTATGGGAAATCCCTCTGTCCCAGTTTATATTTTAATCTGAGTTCTAAGAAAATCCCTGAGATCAGGCTACCAAATATTTCTGAGGGGAAAACAGAAAATGGAGGATTAATATTATTTAACCACAACTGCCACAATAGCTAAGGGATCAGGCTTTTTGCAGCATACATTTGAATCACACAATGCTACACGAAGGAGTCAAAGCCAGGCTCTGAATTAGTCAGGGGAATTCTTTGGTGTTATTTAGAACAGATTTGGGAGATCAGCTCTGAGCAGGCTACAGGACAGATGCTGAGCAGGACCAAATGTAATCCAGTTTTTGTATTTGAGTAGAAAAAGACACAAGAGCCACTGGAAGAGGGGTGCAGAATAGCAGGGCACCACATCAGCTCAGGGACCTCATGGACAGACACAAGGTGGAAATTTAAACCCACTCAGACATGGCATAGTTACACTTTTCTTAGCACAAACTTTGCTGCCAGAGCACAGGACTGACTGGTTTTAATAATCAATAGCTGGGCTGCAGACCAGGAGTACAAACCAAGGGAAGAAGGTTGGAGCCCAGAGGTGCCCTGGATGGGTCTCCTGCCCCCAGGGCTTGGCTGGGGTGGAAGTGGGGACTTTTCACACCAGATCCTGCTGCACCCCACACCAGTCATCCCCCAGGACCTCTCCTCCCCAGGGACTCCAGACCTCCCTGCCAGTGATACATGTGAAAGTGACTCTGCACCAAAACCATTTCAAACTGTACATGGACAGTGATATTCTTATTAAATACATTGAAGAACTCAAGGACAGGCCTTAGAGCCTTATGCATTTGATACTTGTTCTTATTTAGCTACCCACTGTGAAGTATTTGTTCCCTGGGAGCCTGGGGATGTAGATATGATAGATTACTGAAAATCAGATTTAAGGAATTATCCTCAAGATACTGAATCTACTGATTGATGCATCTCAATAAACTTTCAAATATCATAGGAACAAAAGGAGGTTTTACTTTCAATAAAATTAAGTTTCCTAGGAAACTGCTGTGAGAAGGTGCCTCATTTCAGAGTTCTTCCACAACACTCAGCTCCAGGCCTGAATTGTGGCTGGATGTGTCAGATGCAATCTCACCCTACAGCAAGAAAATTCTTCCAAGGAAAACATTATTCCTCTTGAAATATTTTAAGCATTTGATTCAAAGCCATTATTAATTGCCCCTTTAAAAGGAAAAAGCATTCTGTCAAGGTCACATTGGCCAGGGTGCTTTCATAGTTAAATTCATCACTTAGGATGTTTACTGTGGGCTTTGAGAAGGAAATCAGAACAGCAGAATTGGTCAGATCAGCATTTCAGCAAATCCTGAGCCTGAGATGCTAAGCGTGCATTTTGAACTGTGAATTCCAAATGACACATTACCACCCCCAGATCATTGCATGCAGCACAGAATATCTTGGAAGCTTTGGGAACTAATTTAGAAGTTGAAGCCATCCCCAGCTGGAGATGGTAAAAATGAAGTACAAAGGCAGCTGTATCTGAGGCACTGGTCAGCAGAAGGACATGTTCCTCCAGATGTGGCTGCAGCAGTTAAAGTCATCCCTGCAAATCTGACACCAGTGTGGAACCTGCTTGCAAAATATCCCTTCCAGAGCAAGTCTCTGTTCCAATGCACTGCCCTCGTGAACAAACCAGCAATTCTTTATCAATTGTTTGGATTTATGAATCTTTTCACTCAAGGGCAGGTGTGTCAAATGTGGTCTTTCCTGTGTTTAGCCAAATTTTAAAACATTGAATTCCACAGTGCCACTGCTATTGGATGCCATCTGTGCATTTTAAACTGGCTGAGGACATGACCTGGATGAGGTGCAAACACAAAATCTGTCAGTTTAGATCATATTTCTGTAAGACCAAGCTCCTGGCTAATTTTCATATTCATCAGGAATTGTCCTGTGCAGAAACATCTTCCTTTAAGTTAAGTTGTAGTCGTGTCTGTCTCATAAATTCAAATAATTATTTTTATCTTCAGCTTTGGTGGTATTCCCCTGCACCAAAAGTCCAACTTCATCATTTCTGAGTGACAGCCTATGTAATGCAGGATTATTACATCAAAGGACAACACTGAAGTATCAATAAAGGAAAGAGGCCCTCAGGAGACTCCTGTCAGAAGATATAAATTTCTTCCTCTGATATGAATAAAACCTACCCCATCCTCTAAAACAAATTCCCAGATGATGTCCATCCATCCTGGAAAGCCATCCATCTTTGCTGTGACAGAGACCAGCGCTCTCAACACCAAAAACATTTGTTCTCCTTGACAAGTAAGGGGTGTGCAGAGTGAGCTGGAGAGCCCGACAGGAGGGGAGCAGCGCAGGGCAAGGCTCAGCCTGCACGGCGCTGCTCTGCATGCCAGGCCAGGGCTGCACTGCCTCAACAGCCACGGATTTTCCCCAAAGCAGCTATGAGAGATACTGCTCTGCTGAATTCTGAAATATCCAGAATTTTCAGGGACAGGTGAGAACAGTGAGTGTTGCTAATTTATTCTAAAAGAGCTTGAAAAGAGACTTATTCCAGTGATTAAAACCAGTGAGTGAGGCATGCAGCATGTAGGGGAGCCCGTGGAAGCTCAGCATGCTGTAAAATCCATGAAAAAGCTGAGGATGCTTTCTCGGTGCAGGGGTCCCTGTGGGTGCAGAGCCATGCCTGTGGTGCTTGGCATGCTGCATTCTGAGCGTGCGGTGAGCTGCGGCTCTCCTGTCAGCCTGGCTTCGGGGCGATGCCGCAGTGCAGCCCTTTGTGATGGCCCGGGAGTGATTAACGCACCTCCAACCTCACCGTGCCTGCAGGAGCCAGCGCTGCCACCAGCTGCACAGGACCCTGGCACACGAGTGCAGAGGATGCTCCTCAGCCCTTCAGGTGGGAGCCTTTACTCACGAGCAAAACAAACTCACACATCTTTACAAATTAGCTTTTTGCTTGTATCAACAAACCCTGTTGACCAGCTCTTCTCCCCTTTTTTCTTCTGAACAAAAAAACCCCCACAAAAAACTGGGTAATGGGGGCCTGCACTAACCTCCCCACCGTCAGCTGTCTCAGCATTGCAGAGCTCTGTATCCCACCCCATAAGAGAGCAGCCCCTCCAAGAGCCCATCATACATATAGATGAGGGACATAAATCTCTTCACCATCCCATTTCCTCAAACCTTGATTAATTACTCTTCTGTCTGCCTTCTTTCCTTTCAAACACAAATGCAAAGGCCAGGCTCCAAAAGTGGGACGTTCTTCCCCTCAAGCCCGTGTCTGAACTCAGCAGGTGCAGCTCCACTGAGGGCAGGAAGCTGCCATTTCTAGACCATGTTCCTGGCGTCTGCTTATCTTTCCTGCTGGAAACGTAGCAAATGTCATCAAAGTGTATCAGAAGTTAAACAATGACCTTGACTCCAGTATTCCTCTGCTGTAAATACAGTCTGAGCTTGTTTGAACTGGAAATTGTCCTTCTTGGGAGTAATTGTTCCGTACACAGCACTGTCTCCAATCAATTCCAAGGCACATTTTCTGAGCTGTATGAGTTCTCATTGCTATCCTCAGAGTAACCTTAAAGGTTTGGGTTCATTCTTTTCACCATACCACACAGTTCCTTCTTTGCATAATCTCAAAAATGTCAACAGCAAAACAATCAGAACAGGCACAGCAGCACTTGCCTGATTTCAGTGCAGAATAGAATTTCCAGTCTGATAAAAGCTAGAGAGCTCTCTCAGAGGTGAGAGAAGAATGCTCTCCATGTGCACATATCCCTTTTAATGGGGAACAGATTGATCCTAGATGGGAGGGACAAAAATAACAGATGCATTCACAACTAAACAAGGTAGTAGCAGAGAGATGATAAAAAGCATAATTAATACTTCAATTCTAATTAGTATTCCCAGTCTAAAGCAGCAAAATAGCATTTTTTTTGATGTTGGCCCTCCTCCATATGTAGGCACAACAAAAGTTTTCACTTGTAAGCATCATTTCTCCTTGTGTTCTGCAGGGGTAGGGATCACCAAAGGTTTGAGCCATCACATTGGAGAGGGCTTGGGCACTGACAGCTGGAATGGTTGGACTCAGATACCATGGTCATGGATCATCACAGCTCCAATGACTCCACCACTAAATCTGCAGCTTCACATTTCAGCCAACCCCAGTTTAACCCAGCTTTTGGGAGGCAGAGAAGCACATTGGGAAGATGTTACTCTTCTGAGCAAGGGGGTCTGGGACTCATAAATGAGGCTGGGGCTGATGAAGAAATCGTCAGTAAGTTTTCTCGGTTCCAAATCAATGACAGCTGAAGAACTGATCTGGAAATCCTGAGGAGAAGGTTTCTACACTCCTGTTGACAACACTGCAGCATCACTGTGTACAGAACACATTTGATTCCTGTGGCTTTGGCTACTGCCAGAACCCACAAGCAAAGCAAACTCACAAATCTGACAAACTCACTGACATCTGTCAAACAAAGGAGAGCTGGGTTTGGTCTGTGTGAAGACAGCTTCTGGACTCCACAAGTACTTTCCTCTCCCTTCTGGGCAATGGAAATCGTGTGAACTCAATCTCACCACAACTGGTGCTAGTTCCTCAACTAAGCATCCACTTTGTTCCTTAGAATAATTTCAGTTAGATCTCCCTTTCAGAAACAACTGCAGAAAGAGGAGAAATCTGCACCTAATTCAGTCTCCTGACAGTATTTGGCTAGGCACAAAAATCAGTATCTTCATCATGCTCACAGAAATAGTTAAGTGGAAATAGGAGTCTAAGGCAAAAAAATTCTCACTTTAAAGTTCCAGATATTTCCACAGTCAAAAAGACAACAAATCCCAAAATTATACAGTGTGCAAAGAGAGTCCAGAGCAGACACTATCACTAAGGTGAGATCACACCAGGAGTCAGCAGCAAGAGAACAAAGCCTGCTCAGTGGGCTCAGCTGAGCACCTCCTCTTCCAGTCGAACATCAGCAGCAACAGCTTTATGTAACATTAGCAAAGGGCAGGGGGGGTGCAGGCTGCTTCATCTCATGAGCAGTTCTATCTTGCCCAAAAAAAGACCCATGATGCAAAACATTTTTCCCCCCAGTTATTAATTTATATTACTGCCATCAGGGACCGAAGCTGTTATTTCCCATACACTCAAATAATCTCACTTTCCTGTGTTACATGGAAAAAGGTGAGCAAGACCAAGATGGATAGGAGGACAAGCAAAGCAAACAGAGAGCCCTGTGCAAGGTTGTTGCTAGTTACAACACAAGGTGATGCCAGANTCACTAAGGTGAGATCACACCAGGAGTCAGCAGCAAGAGAACAAAGCCTGCTCAGTGGGCTCAGCTGAGCACCTCCTCTTCCAGTCAAACATCAGCAGCAACAGCTTTATGTAACATTAGCAAAGGGCAGGGGGGGTGCAGGCTGCTTCATCTCATGAGCAGTTCTATCTTGCCCAAAAAAAGACCCATGATGCAAAACATTTTTCCCCCCAGTTATTAATTTATATTACTGCCATCAGGGACCGAAGCTGTTATTTCCCATACACTCAAATAATCTCACTTTCCTGTGTTACATGGAAAAAGGTGAGCAAGACCAAGATGGATAGGAGGACAAGCAAAGCAAACAGAGAGCCCTGTGCAAGGTGATGCCAGCAAGACACTCTGCTTCTTTTCCTACCCTCATTCCAGGAAGAGAACATGTCCCCAGCCCCAGAGCACAATTAGGATTGTGCAGAAGGGGAAGATCCCCTCTTTTTGCCACTCAACCTCACAGATATTCATCTACACTGCAGCAACAAGACAGGATTTGGACTTTAAAAACAACATATGAAACCACATAAATATGTTTCAGAAACAGGTTGAAACAATTCAACCAGTGGAAAAAGCCTCTTCAGCCTCTAACTAATGGATTGCATTTATCCAGCAAGGAGTGACAGGCAAATTTGGGCTTGAGAGAACAACTTGTAAATTGTATTTCCATGCCCCGCAAACATCTTACGTGGGTTCTAACAAGAAAGATATTGTGGGACTGCTTCAATTTTCTCTTGGTCCAGCATTTGATTTAAATCTCCTTCAATCCCTTCCCAGTTATCTCTGCTCTAAGATGACCAAGGGTGAAGCCAAATGCAGCTACTTAGAGCTAACAAGGACATGGAGATGGCCCCGGAGGTATCACAGCAGAATCTGGAATTCTCATTCCCAGTGGGTATACAATACCATTTTTAGTAGTTGATGACCTGTGTTAGCAAAAGAATGGGGTCAGAAAGGCAAGAAAACACAGATGTAGCACAGTGTGAGACAACCCCCCAAAAACTGCACGTACCATTAAGTGCTGAGCCTGAATTAAGCACGTCGCTGCTGAAAGCACTCCCTGATAATGTGTGGTGTCTGGATTTTGTGTCCACAAACCAGGAACTGACAGTGTCAGTAAAACAGTTAAACACCATCATATCTAAATTCTTCTTGGGTGATATATATTTGTTCATTTTTGGAACAGAATGGAGAGTGACCACAGATCAGTTCTCCAAGATGGGAGTACTGAGCTGCCTGGAACACCAAACTCCATCTAATACTCCCTACATGACTCACATAGTTTGAATTACCTATGGGACCTGCCAGGTACCCTACTCAGTCTACAATAGTCACAACTCAAACATCTACACAACATGGCACTGAAAGTGGAAAGAGGGGGCCTGTGAAGTCATCTTCATTCTGTACAAATACACAGGAGGCTTTTAAATACATAAGTTAGTAGAGTATAAATATCTTGGAAACATAATTGTGCTCCTAACTGTGCAGAAAGGATTTCATCCAACTTTTACTAGAGTAAAGGAATTTTGGAATGGAACCAAAGTGATTTACTGTGCAGTAATGAAATAAAAAGATCAATTAAGCCAATTACTTGAATTGCAGTTCAAAGCTTATGTGGTAGCCTGGTGTTCATTCTGATCTTGTCTACACAAGGCAAGACTGGAAGGGAGCTTCACAAAATCTTCATCTGCTCCGAAACTGAATCAACAGCAGTAGTAGTTTCTGAGAAAGTTTCCCCCATCTCCTCCTCAAGACCTTTACAGACTGAGACTTTGCAGTCTCTCCAGGTAATCTTTTTCCAGGGCATCTCCTAGTATCCAGTCATAAACATCTTTGCCACTTCTCCCCCCTCACTACACATAAGTATCAAATAGTTACCTTCAGGACAGCCTCTCCAGGCATTTCAAGATTCATGTCTTCCTCCATTCTCTCCTACTGCACACCCCTAAAATCATCCAAACCTCTGCAGATCATGTGCCTCAGATTACTCTAATTACTTTCTTCTGGATCCTCTCCAACTCATCCCACAGCACTCTTATTGTGGTGCCCAAAAATATGCTCTGTATCTCCATTAAACCACTACACACACACTTAACAAGTCAGCCTACACACTGTTTCATGCTTCAAGCTAAGCATATTCAAATGACGTTGTTAGGAGTTCAGAACAGTTTTATTTTAAATTATAGAGCAGATTAATGTAGTGCATTTTAGACTAGACGGGGCAACAAGAATGCATCTGCCATGAACTCACTCAAAGCCAGTTAAATTGAGGGCACTGTGTTTCTGGGCCCCAGTAGCTGTTGCTGTCTCCACTTGAGTTCAGCGCTGCTCTGGAGAAGGGTTCCCTACTCTGCAAACCCAGCACAAGGTGTCCTGACACAACCATGCTCTGATTTGGAAGTGCTTTACTCGCTGTGCCTCTGGATGTGCAGAAAGGCTCTGGTTCCCATTTTGGTCTGAACTTTGAACATCCCTCCCGAGAGCTCTGCTGAACCTGGATGTCTCTCATTTTCCTTCAGTTACTGCAGCTCAGCCAGATCCTGGAAAGAGATCTGTCAGCTCCTGTTGTGTGCAGCTCAGTGACCTTCAGGAGACAGTCTTGCCACTGAGCATTCTGTTCAGCAGAGAACTGAGGAGAAAAGCACAGAGCCAGGTCCCTGTCTTGCAGGAGTCACACCACTCGGTGATCTGCTCTCCCTAATGCAAAAGGGCAGAGTATTCCCTTCCCTTTTTTTTCTAGCCCGTTAGCCTGACTATAAATGTGATTGCACTGATAAACATCCACAGCAAGAGATCATTTGCCCAAACTAATTAACTGCTGTCACCAAATCACCATGTAATATTTTCACTAGGAAAGTGCAGCCTACGCTGCTGTGTGACATTTAGCTTTTAATTGCCCTCAGTCACCAACAACAAAATTTCAGATGTTATTATTTGTGTTGGTGAAGGTTCCCTCTCTAGATCAAGCATGAGGTCTGTCAAATACCATCACAGGAGCACTAATGCTCTGGGTTAAGCTGCAGCAGAGCCTGTCAGGGAGCTGCCCAGCCCCCAAAGGGAAGAGGACATGGGAAGAAGGGGATTAGGACAATCTGAAGCAGCATAGCATCACTGGGGCACAGCAGGGAGGGAGGAATGCTTAGGGCAGGAATTCATGCTGAGCAAAATCCTCCCACTCAGCCTGGCTCCAGCCAAGGGGAACAGGGAGCAGCTCCCTTGGAGGGAGCAGAGCACCACACTCCCAAGCCTGCTGCCCTCCCTGGATTTTGAAAGGCTTTGGCCAGCAAGGTTTGCTCGGAGTGGTTTTCATCTGTGCAAACAAGGCCAGAACAGCTGCACTGGGAAATGCTGTCTTGCTCCAATTAGCTTGTGGCTGCTCACCAGCCAACTGTCCTGAGAGCTGCCCTTTGCAGCCAGAGCGTGACTTCCAGCCTCACTTCAAGCACCATTAGGAAATTGCTCTTAAAAAATGGCAATTTTTATTTTAATCTCTCAATAAACCTGCCTGCTGATTTTTCTCTGACAGCACCATGTCTGCAAAGACAGAGAATTCAAGTGCCTGAAGCCACTTCTATACAAGCCACTGAGCTGATGCTGATAATTGGGACCAGTTAAAAGTTCAGCTGGGCATGCACACATTTTAATGTTCTCCTCAATCCCAGGATGGGCAGAGCACCACCCAGGCAGCAAACAAAATGCTTTTTGGGGTTGTATCACACCAAAAACCTTGCAGCCAGCAGAACAGGAAGGCGCTACCAGGGCTAGGAACAAAGCTATTAATTCAGGGGAGTAGCTCACCTTACAGTCACAGAATATGCATCAGGACACACAAGGTGATTTTAAAATTTTAATTCAAGACTGGAAGGATCAATATCCAAATTAGCCCACAATGACCTAGCTCCAGAAGGAGCAAGGATACATCAGTTCAGTGCTTCAGCCAGGTTGATTAGCCAGGCTGTGACAGGTCCCTGTTACAACCTGGCTGTGAAGATCTAACCCACACAGACATCTCTGCTCATGTGTAACTACCTTAAAAGTCTTTCACAGTGCCTGGTTTTGACAGGAAGAAGCTAACTTTTGAGCTTTCCATCCACAGATTTTTCCAGGAAAGAAATGCCTAATTCCATTTAAAGTTCTTGTAAATCATGACCCAGAACAAACCAAAATATCAAAAACTGTGAATCCTTTGCTTACCTTAGCATGTAAAACTTCTCTGCAGTTGTGTGTTGCAAACCAGTGACATGCCACAAGTGAGTATGAGCTCAGCAGCCCAAGCCAAGTGGATCCCAGTTCTTACTGTGCCACAGCACAGGACAAAAATCCAGCCTGCCTGCCAGCCCCAGCTCCTGGAAGCACAACCTCAGCTGCCCTCTTTTCCTATATGTCCTGAACTTTACTCCCATTTTCACTATGGCCATGTAACCAAGCACAGCAAGTGGGGACTGTGAGCTTGGAAGATGTGGTATTTTACAGTTTTGTGCTCCTGCTCAAGCAAGCTGTGTTTTGAAAGAACAGGAGTTACGTGCCAGAAAAGGCTGCAGACTGATTTTAAAAATAATTGAGGAAGATGTTCTTCTACTTGTTCATATGATTTATGTCATTACTGCAGCTTTTCTCTTTAATGAGGAGTAAGACAAGTGATCAGCAGGACAAGAACTCAGATGCTTCCTGGAATTGTTGGGGTTTAATGTAAATGCATAAAATCCAGGCATCACAGAGCTTTTTGCAATATAATCCCAAAGCTGCTTACAGGCCAACTCAAGATAAAAAATTTTGTGCCTGTCTGGTTACACTGAACATGCAATAACCTCTCAGAGGCTGGTGCCAGAGGCTATGAATTTACCTCAAGGTATGTGTTTTATATACAGCAATATATTGTCATTAAAACAAAGCTCCACAGAAGTCACATCTTAGTCATTGTCTATAATCTCCCCTTGGAAACAATTTTACTGTCTACTTACTGCAAGAATACAATTGCTTTTTGCTATGTGAGGTGCTCAGTATGAGCATGTTCCAAAACTGTAACAGGAATTTTATGGGTTTTTTCCCTAAAAAAAGCTTTGGATAGTTTTTTGTATTACTAGCATGCAAAGAGACTGATCACACCAGCACTGTGCCAGGCAGTTTAAGGACACAGACCCTCTGCTAGGTGGGAGTACACAAGGGAACAAGCTGCTCTACAAGGCTGATAGTAGAAGCAGAGACAGGCAAAGCCATTTGCTGGTAATCTCCCTGAAACTGAAGGAAGATCTCCTCATTTTTACTTTTGCAGGTTTTGCTGCACCACCAACTCTCCTGTGTCTTTACCTGCAATCACACCTAAATAGGACTAAATATTAATTTCTGCCAATTCTCCTGCTGTGCTCCACAGTAAAATGACTGCTGGAGCTCTTGGGAGGAAGACACAATAGCACAGCTTTTGTAAACAGGCCTGAAAGCTCCCTTGGTTTTGTAATCATCTTACACAACTGCTATCAGCCATGACAGCATCCTTTCAGATTGTAATGTCCTGAGACATGCAGATAGCAAAGACTTGCCTAAGGCTACTCTTCTTCTGCTTGCAAAACTATTAATAAAAATACCTAGGCAAAGACTTGACTTTATTGCTATAGATTAAATGAAAAGGCAACTGTGGAAGAAGTCTGGCCAGAAGGATTACATTATTATTGATCTGGTTATTGTCTGATCAGGTCAGCAGCAGTTCAGCAGCAGGACTCACATTCCTGCCATACAGCCCAACTATTTAGAGAAGATTTGTCCTCTCAGGGCAGGCTTTCCTCTGCTGTCTGTACTGCATAGGCTGGAATGAAGTTGTGGATTGGCAGGACTCCACTGCTACTGCAGTACAACAATTGCAATGAACTAAAATTTGCTATTTTGGCTGCACTTTTTCAAGCTGCAGAAGGAAACCCATATAGGAGCCTATCCATATATGTGGTTTGCTCAAATGAAAGAATGCAGCAAACCCCTGAACTTAAAGTTTGCAAAAAGGAAGGAAAATCTCTGCTTGCAACATTTGGTGGTCCTTCCATTGCTGGGCATACCTCAGCTTTGCTTTCTTGTTAAACACCATCAGCCACCCAGAATGGCTGCCTGCACCACGATCTGCACAGGAAGTGGGCATGGCACCAAAGCCAGCAAGCTGGGTCACATTCCCAGCAGTAATTACAACAGAGAAAGGAAATCACAGGGGAAGAAGACAATACCCAAAATCAAGCGGTGGGATGACAGAAGAACACGCATTTGTGCTTCAAAATATCCGTGGAATCAAGTCTGTGTAATTCAGTGTGCACATCATTCCCTCAGCCCATCCTGGTGGCAGGTTTTGCTGCGCAGTGTGAGTGCCTTGCCAGCACCACGTTCAGGACATGCATCAGCAGCTTCCTAATGCACACCGGGCTGGCTGCCCCGCCAGCAGCAGGCCAGGATGTTATTGTTCTCATGGACTCACGCTGGCAACAAGTGCTCTCTCCACCCAAACCCACAGAAACTCTCCAAGTTGGAATCTCATACTTCCCACTTGTCAAATCCTTCCATCCTGGAGGCCTCACAGATGTTGAACAAGTGTCAGACCCTGACACAGCCTCTGTGATCCCATGCTCAGCTATGGATTGATTGTGGGGAAACTCCAAATACTTCCAGCATCTCTGAGTTTGGGCTGGCCACATTTCCAACTATTTAGGCAACTTTGGATGAATCAGAAAACAAAACATAAAAGAGAAAAAATAATTCTGGAGAACGCTTTTCTAGACTTAGTAAATGCATAAGAGAATGTAGTAACGTTCCAGTTCAGAGTAACAAAAAAGTGTGGAAATTTTACTTTAAAGGACTTTATTATCCTCATCTGGGATAAATAGTTTAAATTATATTTTAAATCCCACCTATGGGTTTTTGGGAAGGGGAGGCAATGAAAGAAATTCAAAATTTACCTTAGAAAGTCTGTTCTTAAAGCTGCCTCACTCTAGATGTGCAAAGATTTGAGCCCACAACAGAAGTCTCCAAGCCAATTTAACAGACTGTTTTTCCTGTGGCAATCCTTGGTGTATGTAAATCAGAAACATTATAGATGTTGTGGATACATAACTTTATTGCACACATGAGGAGGAGACACCACCTGTGTTTGCTACTGAAAGGAGCAGTGCCTCTCCTGCAAACCAAGGGTGGGGGAAAGAGCCTGAAAACCAGAAACAGAGCGAGCACTTGAGAGCAGCAGCAGCAGAGAGCTCCAGGCTGAGGCCATCTCTGAGGTTAAGATGATTTTTAGCCTGTGCTTTCTGTTTTTCTGACATTGCTTCAGATCTTCAGCATCCTGGCTACAAAAACATTCCTCTGAGGAGGAACATGGGAGCGAGAACAAAGAGAGAGATTTCCTTCAATAGCATACACACACTGAGGAAATTCAAAACAAAGGAGCCCAAACCCTGTTATTTTATAGAGCCTGTAACATTCACCTCACAGCTAATGTCATGTTACCTTGGAAGACTTGCTTTACATTTCAGCTGAACCTGAGGATTTTTAGCAAAATGCAAGTCAGTTTGTCTCAAGAGAGGAATCTGTCCACAAAACCTAGGGCCCTGTAAATCTAGCTGTTATCTGACACATATCAGCCACCAATTAGTCCAACATGCCACTCTTGCTAAGGGGGGTTCCTTGTTTCAACCATGATACACATATTAATTTTTTTTCATAAATCAAAGCAAAAATTATATTCAAGGGTTCAAATAAATCACCTAAACATGATGGCTGAAACAATAATAAGCAAAATCTTGATCACTGAATGAGAATTACTCACTTTAAACTGACTTCCTAGGCAAGGTTAGTCCCATGCTGATCTCAGCACAAGTAACCAAAGACCTGCTTAGGAAGGGTGGGATTCTGTTTTCTCCTTGTACAGCTGAAGCTACAATATAGTCTCTTTAATCATCAACTCTGTTCAGCCTCCATAGAAATAAACAAATTTCAAGGAATGCAAAGAATTAGACAGGGCCATTAATCTAGGGGCCAGAAGCTTCAAATCTTCATTTTGACATAAAGTGTCTGAAAAACAGGCAAGATAGAGGATGCCAGATATTTCAACACAAATATCTCAGTTGTGCACAGTGTTTCTGGAGGAAATTTGTGCTTATGATATGAATGCAAAGGTAAGAGTCTTTTCAGGGCAAAAGAATCACTAAATGGTGGCAGTTCTTATTATTGATTGACTGTGACATCCCCAACCCTCTGACACTCAAGCATTTTTTTGCTTAGAAGCACCTGGCTAGTGTGTTACCTGCTAAAAAACAGTCACAGGGGTCTGAGCATTCCCACATGGAGGATTTTTTCTTAAGAAGGGCATCTGCTGAGAGGAGAACTCCCATGGGTCAGAGGGAGCTGAGGTTCTTTTCAACTGCAGGCATAAAATTCACAAAGCACAAGTATCCTGGTTTGAGGAAATAACCTTTAAGGACAAAGCCCAGCTCTTCTGGCACATAGAAGGCCCCCTGTGATGAGCAGAGTAATAGAGGTGTCTTGAAGAGAAACACCTACACAATTGGGGCATGGGGAGGGAGAAGCTTTTCAACGGGAAGGACAACTCTGGCACAAGGACAAACATGTACAAACTTGCTGTAAGGGAATTTAAGGCTGGGGAGACATTTTTATTGCAGAAGGCTTGTAACTCTCAGAGCAGAAAGCTCCTGGAATAGCCTCCTAAACAGGAGTGATAAAAGCAGGATAATCTAGTTAATTTAGATACACTGCTGGAAAATAAGTTATAGAAGTGCTGCAGAACAGAACCAGTTATAAGAGAAAAAGAACTGTTCTTAATGGAGACTCTAAGACAACGACTCTGCAAGTCCCTGATGGTCCTGTATTTTATTTTAAAATTAACTAAAGATGAAAAATAAAGTCTCAGTCAGCACTGAAAAAAAAACTAAACAAGGAAAACCTTCCATAAACAGAGAACCCCAGTCAGACACCTGTGCTGCCTGTGAGGAGATGGGCTCTGCTCTGCTGCATGTTCCAAACCATTCCATGGAGCTGTCAGGATGTGAACTCCACGTGCACAGGAAGAAGTGTTGAGGAGCAAAGTGTACAGGCAGGGGGTTCCAAGAGGGCTCTGAGCTCAGCTCTACCTGGGTTGCCTTTCTGACTGTGTATGAGATGTTCAAATGCCTGTCTTGGCAATCCCAAACAGCAGGCACATCAACTCCCTCATCAGTCAAGGGTTATTGGGAAGTGTACAGCAAAGCTTCATTAAACTCTAGGGGAATCTGGATACTTCCAAATGCCAGGGTAGGGCTCCAGCTTCTTTAAAAGTAATATTTTTAACTACTTTGCATACAATGCAGTAAGTCTTATAAGGAAATATACTCTAGAATTTCATAAAAATGAAAGAAGTAAGAGCTTCTTGCCATCTGATTTCTCTAGTCTGAATTGAATTGATCAAATTTCCTTTCTGCAAACCCTTCACCCATCCAGGAGGAAGTTACAGGAAGGGCTGTAACTCCTGCCTGCACAGCTCTATCCTTTAACAGCCCCAGGATACAATATTTCTGGCTGACTAAGGGCTGCAAGACTGGAATCTTTCTCAGCTTTTCATCCAAGCTCGCGAGGCATTGCCTGCATTACAACATTTTGTTCAAAATGGTTTTGCTGCAGCCATTTTGTGGTGTGATTCAAACCCAGTTGTTCTGTCTTGCTTCCTTCAAAGAAACTGGAAGAGTCCCACCTTGCAAAGGATATGAGGGAGATAACTCTCAATCATAGAACAACCTGAGCGGGAAGGGAGCCACAAGAAGTCCAGCTCCCAGCCACACACAGGACACCCAGGAGTCACCCCCCATGTGGCCCTGAGTGATGTCCAAACACTCCTGGAGCTGTGTCAGCCCTGGTGCTGTCAGCACTGCCCTGGGGAGCCTGTTCAGTGCCCAGCCACCCTCTGGCTTTTTCTAATATCCTACCTAAATCTGCCCTGACAGCTCCATGCTGCTCACTCAGGTCCTGTTGCTGGTCACCAGAGAGAAGAAATCAGTGTCTGTCCCTCCTTTTCCCTTCAGGAGGAAGTTGTAGATTGCAATGAGGTTTCCCCTCCCTCTTCTCCTGGTTGAACAAGCCAAGTGACCTCATCTGCTCCTTGCATGGCCTCTCCTCAAGGCCCTTCAGCATCTTTGTAGCCTCCTTTGGACATTCTCCAACAGCTCCAGATCCTCCTTCTATTGTGACACCCACAAGTGCACAGAGCATTCAAGGTGAGGCTGCAGCAGCACAGAGTGGGACACTTGATCTTCCTGTCCTACTCCCACTGTCTGTCCCTCATGCAAGGCTTTCCCAGCTCTACCTGAAGGCTCCTTTGGGGCTGGTGAGCTTTTGCTGTGAGGCTGTGACTGAAGATCACCTCAGAGAGCAGAGCAGCAAGCAAGGAAACTTCAACTAAACCATACAAGAGGCGTGAGTTGTCTCCAAACCCTGCGTGGGAGGCTCTGGCAAACAGAAGCACACTCGGGCTGCTGTGGGCTCCCACTTGTGGGCTGCAGCAATGCTCTGTGAGCTCGGAAACAATGGAGCCTTAATTACTGCAGCTGGGCAGCCAAACAAGGGCTGGAGTCTGAGAGCAGCTGATAAGCATCTGGATAACAGAGTGATGAACAGAGTCTGCAGCCTGTCACAGAGCTAACCAAGGCTGAACCAAACACCCCCACCTACTGCAGGCAGCCTGCAAAGTGTCCAAATATGGCACTCAAAGATGTACAGCAGAAACACAATGTAGAGCTAAAGAGTGGAGCTTCACGTATCGAGTAACAAATTCAGATGAGCACAGCAGGTGATTGATTACAGTGGGAAATATGAAGAAACACCAGATAAGAACTGACAATATGAATATTAAAGGAAAGACAAGGGTTAGCTTTAGACTCTTAGCTGAAGAGTTTTGCTCTGCATCATTTGGTCAAGAGCACAGCATCATCTTCCTATCCACCATACTACCCTGAATAGCAAACCCATGCAACGCTGAGTTTTGGAGGTGCACAAAGTAATCCCCAGAACTTTGGAGCAGCCAATTACAGCCAGCAGGCAACAGACACCACTGCAATTCCAACAATGAACAGGAGGAAGCAGAAGTGCCAGACACACCAAGAAGTGGCTACTGAAGATTTAATGTCTGTAGACTGATGATAGTTTTCTCCCCCTACTAGTCTGAAAGCAGTGGGCAGTGAGATGACAGAACTGGGGAGGGGGGCAGAATCTATTCAGAATTTCCCCTGTTGAAATTGAACCCACAATGTTACACAGGTATTGCTAGGAAACAGATGAAGGGATCTTTCTGCCCCATCCATACAAATGATAAAGAGCCCAGCTCTGGTACCAGGAGAAACATCCCTCTGTTCACTTAAAGATTAGCCCTGTGAAACAGCTTCTTGCCTCCCTTCCTGTCTCAGGAGAACCATCACCTATCTGCCAGGATCATCCTGCTGTGCTCATGTGCAACCATGCTGGTGAGAAGATGCTTTGCAGAAACTCCTCATGCCTATGGAATGTGCAGAGGTCTTTGAAGCCAGAGTCCTTTTTGTCAAACAAAGCAGCCATGATACCTTCATGATAGAGGCTGGACTGGAAATACTAACCTACCCTTCAAGGATCTGAGATTTCCCTTTCTGAATAGGGTGAGCACCAATGGAATTAATGGAGTTAATGGAAGACTAAACAACATTTTGCCTGAAAAGACTTGAAACTTTCTTGGGAAAAAAATATTGCTACATGTTACATCTTTAGGTATGTTATATAGCAGAAAAAATATGACTACACATTACTTCCTTAGGTATGTTATATAGCCTTGATTAATCAGTATCCTTGTTCACTGTCACTAAATTTCTGTCCCAAATTTGCAGAAAAAATCAGTTTTTTTGGTTGGTCATTTGGAATTTATTTCAAACCCTATGTTGAATTTTCTTTGGTCAGCTTGCTTTTTATTCACATGTGCTCAGCACTGGCTAACCTTGTGATCTCAGTATGATAAACTCACCGAAGGGCTGCATTTCTCTAAAGACAACTATGCAGTCTCCTCATGCTAAGGATTTTAAGGCTTTTTTTTTAAACAGAGGATTTTAATTCGCAGCATTTTTAGTCCACACTATGTTTAGTTTCAATATCCCACTGTAGGCATTTTCACATCTTGGTAAGTCTTGTAACGGGAAAGCACAAATCTGTGTGTGGCTGTGGCTTCCTATCCTATGAAGAATTCCAGTGTCTAATCAGCTGTTTATAACAATCTCAGATGTGCATTTCACTCTGGCAAGGAAAGATACCAATATCTCTCAAAGACTGAAAGTCAAACAAGAAAATCTGACAGAAAATCCTGATGCTATGCCAAGTTAAAAATTACAAGAAAACTCAAATAATGAATTTGGGAGAAAAAAAAATATATTAAATTTAATTTTAATTTCTAGTGAAAACCAATATTAATGAAAATGTTTGTCGTATACTGATGGCAAATATGATGTAAATGTAAGAGTGATAACAGGGTAGGCCACAAATTTATGAGAGTCCTTTTGCACTAACCAAGTTTCAAATCCCCCTAATATGCTTTAAATTGTGATTTGGACCAGGAGGTCACATGCACACCGTGCCCTTGATATTCTTCAGCTGGAAAATCCTACCCACAGAACTTGGTTGATGAGCTTTAAATTTCCAGGAAAAATATATCTAGATCAGAACAAGAGAATATGAAAAATTAAATGGTTTTGTGAGGATTTTTCTTGGTAGAAAAGATTACCATCTCAGAGATAACACATCAGCTCTTTAGGTAAGAGGTGAATGCAAGAACAGATTTTGATCGATATCAGAACAGCTTAGAAAAATAAAATGTAAACGTGTTGCAGTTTCTGTTCAACAGGGCTTTGGAATTCAGCACTTGGAAGGTGGGAAATGCAAGTTAACTCCTTGCTCACTGCAGCCCTGCTTTTGTCCTCTCACTTTTCCAACACAGCCTTCCCCTGGCGCTCAGGAGGACATGGAGCAGCCAGAGACCACACAAGCCTTGCTCTCTCTGAGGCACAGAAACATCAGTTTTGCTTAGATGTTCTCTTTCACACAGACAATGAGCTGAGAAGGCACTGGCATAGAAATACTGTGCTATAGTTTCCTAGCAATATGCCAGCAAGGAATATGGAAGGGACTTCCCAACTTAAAGGCCACCAGCTACCAAGAACCCACAACAGGCTGCAAATCCTCTCCCACTGCACCTCAGCCAGCAGCTGGCAGCTAACTTTACCAAGATGTCACAAAACTGCTTGTCTGCAACTTTCTTTTTCTTTCAGCACCTTTTGTCATCAAAAAGGACAGAGTGAAGTGACAGAACAAAACTCCTTCTCCACCAGGTACTTTAGGTAAAGCAAACAGCAAACTGGTTATACAGTGAAGGAAAGCACCATCTCTCCACAATGAGGTCAGAGAAATGAGGCTGTGTCTGGAGAGAGTGAAGCACTTTGTAAGGCACCTTTAGCTTAAATAAATTTCACAGGAGAAAAACACCAGAGTTCAGCAGATTTGTAGAACTGGGACAGTGTTTATGATTACAGAGATGCTACTGCTGGTAACTTCTTGCCCTTGCCTTCAGTTTCCACTGGCCAGCACTGCCTTCAGGACAGGACTGAATTATATACTTGACTGATTAAGAGCCCACAAACCAAGTCAAAAGGCACTGTCGGGCTGAACTCTCGCCTTGAAAAAGGATGAGATAAACAAATCTAAAATTAAAAGAAAAGGAGGGAGAGATCCTCTGTAACAGACAGGTAGTCAAATGGAATGTGACACGTCATCCCTAGAGGAAGGGAAACTGGCAGCTTGGCTGGATTTTCCTCATGACAACCCCAGGATATATGACTATCTTGGCAGAGAATGGATAGAGGTCCTTTACTTGTCTGTATCACTGCAGCCCAATTTAATTAGCAGCCCGCTAAAGAGCTAAATTTCCTAATTAATAGTGATTCAAGGAGGCCAACAGCACAACAGAAGTGAATTTGCAATGTTCTTCGAGAAATAGCTGAGTAATTCACTTTGAGGATCATTTTAATGTACATTCCAATGACCATTTCTGGCTTCTAGAATTTCCAAATATATGGGAGGCAGCAAGGAAAATATTTGGTATATTCATTTCTGCCTGCTGACCAACCAGCTCTTCAAGTTTGTTTGCCAACCTGCTATCAGATTAGGCATCTTATTTGCACAAAATATTCATGTCAGTTACAGATGAACAACTAAATTGTTCCCTGTGGACATCTTGGATACCAGCACCTAGGGGAAGAGGAAATAAGTTTGATTCACAAATAATTTCACTGTGGTAAGCAGTATTTCCCCACCAGCTATTGCCCTGATATGATCTGTGGGACACTACCCTGCTCTTGCTGAAACCAACAGGTTTTTGATGGATCTGTAATTCAGGAAACAAAGGTATGCCCATCCCAGAATACTAAACCAAGGCCTAACTTGAGCATGTAGCATGAAGAGCCTTGATTAGTTGAGGAAGCAATGCAATCTTGCATTGCAGCAGGGCCAGACCATATCTAGGTTCCCTTTTCAGATGAGGAATTCCAGGGTGAGGTAGCTGTGGAAGAGTAAAAGAAAAAAGCCTGAATTCAGCTGTCTGGCACAGGGCTTATCTTCACATTAAGAGTTGGCTCTTTACTAATTATTAATACCTCAAAGCAAGCTCTCTCAGTTTATTTTTTAAAAAAGTTTACATGGTCCAAATCTACATAGTTGTTTTCATTAGGCAAGACTTTACATTTTCTTTTTGAGTTTGACAATGTTTCTTGTTTTAATGCATTTTTTCTCTCTTTTTTTTTTTCTTCATCTTTCTATTTTAAGATAACAGGTGCTCAAGTTGAGCTGAAAGGCTGTTAACAAGTTTTCAGATTTATGTCAGGAGATTTGTTAGTTCCCTAAAGCAAACCAGTCAGCATAGAGGTATTCTGAAACAGAAGAGGGGTACTTCTATCCCCTGCCCCATCAGCTGTGTACAGCCTTGCAAAGAGACCCTGGGCTCTGTCCTGCTGGAGTGACACTGAGATTGGCCATGCAGCAGACACTGAGGCACAACTTCTCCTTGCCAGTTACTCACACACATCACCTGGCAAAGGAGATCAACCTGCAGTAGCACTTCAGTCTCATAAAGCAAAGAATTTTTCCAATTACTGAAGCAGTCTGTTGAGGTGATGCAGGCAAAAGTGTGGGAAAGCAGCCACACAGATACTCACTCGAGATTGTTTAAATTAATTTTTAACCTTTAAAACAGCCCCAAACCAATTTTTTGCTTTTAGGTCAGCACAGAAAGTGACAGATTCATGGCCAATGTGTGGAAATCAGCCAGTCAAGCTGAGCAATTGTTTAGTGCAAAGAAAGGAAGGGTCTGAAGTCAAACTGACTCTTTTAGCCTGTATAGACAACAGAACATTTTCCATTCCCACTATCAGTCTTATTAACATTCTGTAGTGAGTTGGACACCACTTTCAAAAAAGTGGATTTGTTTGAAGTAGAGCAGAGACATCATTGCCAACAGTGTCACAGAAGCCATTTGTACAAGCATGAGTTCTCCCTACCAACAGTATTATAAAATGGAAAAGCTGTTCTTTTCCAGAGAATCAAAACACAAAGCCAGCCTAGTTCAAGTGTCTCCTTCTGAGCCGCTCCCCTCAGACTTCCCTTTTCTGCAGTACTAATTAGCATGCTCAGCCTGAAGGTCTGTCCCAGAGGAAGCTCATATTCCACAAATTCCCTTTAGCATCTGACAGGCAAACAAGGGATGTGCAGTCAGCTTCTGGAAGTGTGTTTTTAGTGATGTGTGCAGGAAAAACACTTGATATACTGGCTCAGGCCAATTGTGCTGGGGATGGAGAGAAGGACACCCAAGCACACACAGCCACACTGTCCCCAAAGCAGCACCAAATCTGCCTGCTCAGCATCCAGCCTCCAACTGACTCGCTCATTCCACTCGTGACAGCTGTGAGAGAAGTGTTTCCACCACCAGAAGGACCTTGTTGGAAGATGGATACCAGACCCAAGCTTGGTCTTGAAGAATAAGCCCTCTTGAAAACTCTATGTGTACTTCCATAGTCACTGTGAAATCCAGTACCCAAAACTCACAAATATCTGAACAGACTTGAAAGTTATTCCCCAGTAACTTCTCTTCCAAGAAAAAACAGTGATTTTAGCCCCAGTGTTTCCAGGAACTCTGTTTCAGCTGAAATTCAGCGCTGGTTTGACCAGCCTGTAACAGCCACCTAAATCTCACTGTTTTGTGAGACCCCTCTCCCTGTTTTATTTACCACTGACACACATTCTATGCATCAAACTCTCTCTTTTCCTACTAAGAGAGAAGTGGCAAGGAAGGACACTGTCCTTGCTTTACCAGAGCCTATGATATTAGTGGATTTTTGTTCAAGACTTGGTGATGAAGCAGTCTGTCTGGGGAACTGGTTCAAATTATTCCAACTCAAAATCACTTCAGTGATTAACAGCCTAATCAATTTAACTTAATCTATGGTGAGAAGCCCACGTTATTTACAGGTAAATAAAAAGTAAGAGTGCTCATAACTAAGGGATGGGAGCTATGAAACTCACATATCATATTAATTGATTCTTGATAAGTTACAGTCAACAATTCCATGTAGCAGAAAGCCTCAGTCACCAAGGCAGAATCAAACCACCAGAAAACTATACAAACACTCCACGCTTGGTGGTTTCTTTAAGGCAAGATACAAGTTGATATTTAAGACAATAAAACCCTTCAGCCACCCTTAGCACTGGATTTCCTAGTCTGTGTTGTCTTTTTTTCCCAAAAGGAGGACACCAGCATCATGTAAAAGATGTCTCTGCATCTTCCTAGACTGTGCTCTGTGGAACAGAGCTGTCATCTCTGCATTTTACAACACTTGGCAGCAAACCCACATTCCTTGTGCATCACAGACTTCCCCTGAGGCCATCAAGTGTGTTGGGTATGGACAGCTCAGGGTTAGGGCTTCCAATTATAAACCCCAATCTCCTGACACTTTGTGTGCATGGGAGCTGCAGATCCCATGGCAGGCATGTACAGGATAAATCACTTCTCCACACCTCCAGCACCAAGGGGACCCTCACTGTTTCAGCACGACTTTTGACCCATTTTTTTCCTTCTCTGTGAAATCATGACCTACATTCCACATGTAATTTCCAGAGTAACAAACATACCTCAAATCCTCACTATAAATCTGATTGTGTGCCTTACAGTGCTACCTTATCTGGTGATTCCCAAGGAAAACATGCTAGGCAGCACCACGAGTTTGGTGACCAGCTCAGGAGGCACAGACTGTGCCTGGGTTTGGACACACAGTGGTGAACTTGGTTTCTAAAGCACTCAAGAAACTCAGCAAGAACCACCAGTCACCTAGAAGAGGATGAAAACATTCTGGCTACAGAACAACACTGCAGACTGAAACTGTCAAAGGTAAGAGCCAAAGCACACATTGCAGGGGAAAAAAAAGGTAATGACTCAAGAGGTAAATGACCATCTCATGGAAAATGCTGTGTAGTAAAGGGTTGCTCACCAGATTAAAGATTGGTACTAAGCAAAGACTGATGAGACAATGTATTTTTCTTTGGCACATCTAAAACGTGCCAAGGAACTGGTCTCAGCAAATGGATTCAAACATGATTAACCTACAGGCTTTCTGGAGGGAAAAAAGAACAAAGCAAGAAGACTAAATGTTCATCAAATGTTCAGAAAATAAGAAATGGGCTCAAACACCATATTCTGCTTCTCTCTGTTTTTGTGCCTCACCAATAGATCCAGGGGAAACAGACAGGATGGGGGACATGACACCAATAGCAGAAGAGTGATCACAGCATAGTTGTCTCACCTTCTCCCTCATTATTTACAGAGAACAGGTATGACTCTTGAAAGCTTGAGGAATTAGTGCAGGAATCAGAACCCAGTTTAAAATGGCTGGTCGCTTTCTTCCTCAAACACAAATTCTAGTATATTTACAGATGTAAATGTATAATTTACAGATGTAAAAATAAAAATCCTGATTTCACCCCAGAATTCCAGTAGAATTGCCATAAATCTGATAATATTTTGTGTATTTTATATTTGCCAATGCTGTTTCTTGTTCTCTGCACATTTCCCAGGATATAAGAACAGATTTTGGTAGTTTTGGACACTACACATGTATGCAGCATGATCCAGAGGTTAGTTTGAATGCACCCTCTTACTCTGAAGTTCCCCAGATAACTTCTTGCCCACACTAACCCATAAATAGCAAGTGATTTCTAAGTGGCTGAAGAATGAAAGGGGCAAAGAACTGTGGGATTTTCTGATAGGACTTGTCTCGGGCTAGTAGACAGTGAAAGAAGCTGAGAAGCCAAAAAGAGGTCAGTTTAAAAAAAGGTATTCCTCACTCCATTATGAAAACTGAATTTATTCACGCAGAAAAATTCTTAGAAAAAAACCCACATTCCTATCAGGGCTGCTGTTGCTCTGAACTGTGACCACTGGGAATTTCATTCTGCTTCACAATAAAACCATGAATACTTGGTGGCACTGAATCATATGTTCTTCACCAAATGCTCACTCATGCTACACAATACTTCACTTTTTCTTTCCTCTCTTAAAAGAATGGTCATGCCCACCTCTTTCATCAGAGAGGCCTTTCTTTCTCTTTCAGAAATCAAAACTGAAATACTTAAAAATGAAAGAGGGTGAATCTGGATGAAAAGATAAAAGACAAGACAGGAAACAGAGCCAACGAGCTGCTGCCTAGCCACAGACAGAGGGAATTCAGAGAGAACACAAAGAAGTGAAATGAGTCAGTTCATGCTCCTGCTGTGATCACTCCAATTCAAGGTTAGCAAGAGCATGTCCCCACACAGCACCTTCATCTCCAATGGGAAGTGAGCACTTGAGAAACATTCATAGGCTGCCAAAAAGTGTTCATCATCTATTTCGAGAGCAGGTGGAGCAAAAGCAGAAGCCATCTGAGCTGTCTACAGGAGCTTGAAGCTCTTTAGTCCTATTTAGGAAGGAACCTCTTGGGAAGCATTGAAAAACGTCCTCTGGAGTCTGATGAGAAGGGCCCCCCATTTGTGTTTATCTGGATGTGGACACTTGTTCCTGAGGGAAGGGCTGACAGTGAGCAGGCTCCACATCAGTGGCTAAATAAAGCTTCCTTATCCACCTGAAAAACTGACCCAAGTGACTGTTCCATAAATGGTCCCAGACCTAACTGTGACCCTGCAGCAGTCACAGGGAACAAAACCACCTGCTCTTGCTCTGCCTATGGGAGCTGCACACTTGTGGCCCTTCCAATGAGAAAGGTCTGGTCTTTTTTAATTAGAATATTCTCCTGGTTAATTTTACAGACCTAATGCTGTCATGGGACTGTGATATGTTGCATATTAATATGTATCACACATTAAGAAATCCACTAAAATTTTCGGCAGATGATCACATTCCAAACCTTCATTACCACCTCAAATATTGGAAATATCTTGGTTTAATCATGTTTTGAAACCCTGCTGTAAAACCACAGTCACAAGCACCAAATTCTCCCAATCTTTATTCAGGTCAGCTTACTGTTAATTTTGGTCAGTGGTAACATTACTGGATGTATCAATTATACTCTGTAGCTGCAAAACACAATCAGCTAATACAGTGTTTTAAACTAAAATCAAGTGCAGTGCTTTCTTCTTCCAGTTAGTCAACCCTGTCATGTCAGGAATAAAAACTTGGTCACTGACCCAAGGCAGATAAAAACTGTCCTTTATCCTGAAACATGGCACTGAGAGGGGCTTCAGGCTCCTGGGTAAAATACAGACAGGAGAATCTTGCCCTTTTATTTAAAGGCAATTGAGTTAAGAACCAGCCTTAAGCTTACTGTGGTGATGTGTTCTGCACAAGCAGAATCTAACTGCACATTTCTCTGCTCCCAGTGAAGCTGACCAGAGCCAAGAACAGATGGGAGCAGGACAGAACTTGGAACAATTTTTGTGCAATCCAAGCAAACCTACCAAATAACCAAAACCAAAAATGCAGAAGTAGTTTACACAGCTTGTCCAATTTCTAAATTTAAAGTAACTCCCTCTGTGATGTACAAACCGGGTCCAGAACTTCTCATGTTCTTGTGCCCTTAACTCTTCTCAGGTCATGGTACAACAACATGTAATGAAAAATGAAGTGCTTTCATAGTGAACAGTTCCTTCAAAAAAGTAGGGGAAACAGAAGTGGTATTTGTCACCTTGGGCTACATGGGTTTTTTTATGCAGTAATGAAATTTCCTCAAAGTAAGAGCCTTTTATTTATATTACACTTCCTGAAATGCTTGAACAATGCATTTAGTCTGTAGTATTTGCTCAAAAATATTCATTTAATTCAGGTTTGAGTTAGCTAATTAATTTTTACTTCATTATAGTTATTTCTTCCTAATTATACTTTGCATAAAGATTCCCATGCTCCCTATTTTTCAGAGTCAAGTAGTAAATTAGCTTGCCAGGTGCCAAAGGCATTAACTGTTTTCTGCAACTGCTGCAGCCAGAGTTCTGGAGGACTGTCTACCATGACATCTGGGCAGAAGAGCTGAGTAGATCACTTCTACCACTGAAAACTGGCATGGTAAGATATCTCACAGGGCTTCCTCCTTCTGGAAATTATGCCTCTCTTTAGATCAACCCTCTGGATTTTTCTTTCATTGTTAATACAACCGAATTCCATACCAGTAAGGAAAATAGTACGGCTGAACTCAGAACAGAAATTAGTCTCAGAAAATGAGCAAACTGAGCAAGTACATCTTTGTTTCTAAAGTAAACATGGAAGAATCTGTCACACAGGCTTAGGAGACTAATGCTTCCAGTTTCTTTCATCTCTGCTCTGGGCTCAGGAATTACAGCTCTTTTCTGCATTCCCTATTAGGCATCAAGCTAAGACTTTAGAGATGCTCTAAATTCAGTTCCTCAGGTAAGAGTCATTATCATTAAACATTCCTATTCCCCTGAAAGCAGAACTGCACAGAATTATTCAAGAGTTCAGCTGGCATCTATAAAAAGAGGCACTAAAGATTGTTGTTTTTGCTTAGACAAAAAATCCCATTTGCAACAAAAGTTCTGATGCCCATTTTGATTGGGCACGTGCCCTTTGCAGTCCTCTTGTCTGTCTGTCTGCCCTCCCAGGTCTGAGCCCAGGCAGTCCATGGTCTCAAACAAAGCAAGAGCATGAACACAACCAAGTGTTGATGTCTGATGTGTTGAGCACTCCCAGAAGGCAAGGCATGCCAATATGCTCTGAGTCACAGATGGAACAGATTTCACTCCAAGCATGGGCTCCTCTCAGTCCCACTTCTGTTCCTGGCAAGCCCAGGAAAGGTTGCACATCTGCAGGTGGGTTTACATCTCCCACCAGCCAAGGCCATACAACACAAACAGTAGGAGTGACAGAACCTCCTCCCAGCACAGGCAGAACCCAACACAGAAATCCACCACCCTATCAAGAGCACCAAAATTCTTTTAGTCTTCAGATTGCTGGAACCTGTGGAAGACCATGCATGGAAAATAAGAGTCTTCAATCTCTTTCAGTATTAATGAGCAAGACTTCAGCCTTAGCATGCACAGTAACTAATGCTGCCAAACCACAGATGAAAACATTGAGGTAAACAGGGATTAGGGCTCCAATTCATCTAACTTCATTCTACTTAAAGCTCCTAAGCTATATAGCTCAAGGCCTTCACTAGTGGCCAGCTGCCAGGAAACACCAGAGGATTTTCCATGGCAAGTGGTAGTCTGTGATCTAGCTAGAGTGCACCTAAGACAGCCAGCCACTGGCTCCTGACCCCAGGGGCTGAACTGTGTCCTTCCTCTGGCAACATGAAAAGCTAATGAGTCGCTAATTCCATAATTTGTAAGGTATAATTGACAAATTTGAAGCAATTACATTAAACATGACATTAAAAGTCTTACCTCTTCAGACAAAAACAATTCCCAAAACCAAACCCCATATATTTCATTATCTCACAGTCTCTGTTGCTGAGAGAATGCACAAAAGGTGGAAGTCCAGCAAAGGCATATGAGACAAGTGGGCAGAATTGAATTCCCAGTGCATCAATCTCCTGTTATCACTAATAAACCTCCAATTATTCAACCCATAAGTGGATGCTTCATTTTAGACATGAGATACAGTTTTTGTCTGACATCGGAAAATAGCATCAATATAAATGAAGCACAGGCCCCCTCAGGAACTTAGAGCTTTGTGTGCTGCCTCCTGTATTTATTGCCTGGTCAAGTGTGAAATGGATAGCCACCACTCCCTGCATTCCTTTCTGCATGAGCACTGCCAGAAGTGATATGCCTCTGCCTGCCAGACTGTGGGAAGGACAGAGGCAGCTCTGCCATGACAGCGAGCATGTCCACTCATCCTGGGGCACAGGATGGAGAATGGAGAGACATCCCCAGCGATGGAGAGACATCCCCAGTGACGGAGACACTCCCATCCTCCTCACGAAACCCCTGCTGGTCACACAGACCTCCTGCCTGTCCTGGTTTGTCCTCACTTGACCCAGTCTCACAAGCAACAGCTGTCACACAGCAGAGGTTAGATTATTTTAAGTCATAAATTGGCATTAACTGCAAAAATACTGATTGCCTATCAAATCTAGGTATTACAAAATCCTTCACTGGAGACAGGCTGAGCTGTGCTACAGGTATAGCCTAGCTAACATTGCAGAGTTTCCTCCCTAATGGAAATTTTCTTCTGCATGTTTGCCTATTCTTTATACATTCCAATTAGGAGCTCGCTCTACTCCTGACCAATTAGCTCATGCTTATTTGCATTAAAATAACACTGAGAAGCTGCCCACCCTAAACCACCGGTATTTCCTGTTGATGCCACAGAAAGTCTTCGTTTCTGTGCACTGAAATGCAGCTAATTTATTTTCCTGATAGCTCACACTAATTACTTGTTCACAGAGCAATCACCAGTTTCAAATGCTTTTCCTTGAAAGCCAGGAGATCCATAGGAGAGCCATACATCAAACAGCTAAATTGGGTCTACTTCCTGTGGTTATAAGTCTAAATAAAGGCAAAGGCATCAAAATTAGATTCCAAGTGGAATATCAAAGATAGCATGAATAGTTTTATGGAAAGTAACAGTGCATATAGAAGTGAGTGCAGATAAGAGACACTCCCAGCTTCTGTTGTGTGTATCACAACAGCTACTTACCCAACTGTATTCAGCAGCTGAAGGAGGAAAACTGATTTAATCAGTCATAAGAAGAGCTTATTAATCCCCTTCCAGAGCACATGGTTCTTGGAATGCAACTGAGACACCTGATGTGAAAATCACTATTTTAAATAGTTTTAGGAGTTTAGCAGAGAAGGTCTAGTGAGTCAGAGCTAACTTTGCAGGCAAATTAGCTTTTAATTTTCAATGTCACTTTATATTATGCAACTGGTTTGGAAACTTTCTTTTTCCTTGAGATAACATCTTCTCACCTGCATACTGTTCTTTCCTGCAGGAGGTGATTTCAGTTCATGGCAATACAAGCAGAATAAGACCCGCTGGAATACCTACATTTTAATTCCAGGCACACTTCTAAGGTTTCCCTTTGGAAAAGCAGAAGCTAATTGAAGTCAGCTAGGAGCAGGTTACCCTGAAAGCTGTAAAACACAAGGATTGGATCCACCTTGAGCACACAACACCTCTGTGCTGACAAAGGTTTGATCACCTCCATCCAGCAAACCTCAGTTCTGACCTCTTGACAGTTTAGCTAAACCTGAATCTGGAGGAGCTACACAGACACAGAGAGTACAGCCTGGTGCTGTTCATGGAGCCAGGGGCAGAGTGCTGAAAGGTGACCCGAGTCAAAGTCCTGCAGCTGAGCCATAGGTTTATTACAGGATGACCTACACAGAGTTTAAAGTGCCTCCAACAGAGGTGGAGGTTTCTGGAGAACAGAGAAAATACATTTCTATGTCAAAAGCTGCCATCAGTCCAGTACAATTTGAGGATTTCTTCCCACATACCTTAACAAATTAAACCAAAATGACAGGTTAGATTAGGAGCACATGAAATGGTGCTTAGAAATAGGAGAGCAATAATAGAGAGAGTCTGGGAGGGGAACAGAGCTGATGGAAGCTGGTGATGTATGAATGGCAGGATGAAGAAATCATTGAGTTCAAGAAGCTGGGTTCACACCTGGAAATCCACTCACTGGAGAGTGGCTGTGCAAGCAGAAGAGGTGGGAGCACAAGTGAAGGAGCAGACTGTGGATAGTGCAGGGGAGAACATGACACTGACAAAGATCCAGGACACGTTACTCTTACACACCCAGAGCACCCACCTGAAAACATCAACACCCTCAGCACTTGCTACCATCATCTGCAAATTTAACCTCTCAATCAGAAATGCCAACCAGACACCAAATCCCATTCTCTCACTCATGTCACAAGCTGTGGGCACTGCAGAATATGTCAATTTATTGCTCAGAAGCCAGGAGACAGGGAGGTCACACCAAAACAAGACAGTAAAACACTTGCCTGATTTAACCAGAACTAAATGCTAATGTGAATCTGATTACAAAACTTTATATTTCTCCTCATGAACAGGCTGCCCAACCCTGAAATTCCAGCTGATGGAAAGGTTTCTGCACAACTTGGGATGCCCAGCACATCAACCAGCTACCAGGTACCAGGGTGAACACACTGTGGGACTGGGGAGCTGCCAAGTGCAACTTGGAGCTGGGTTTTCCTGGACAAGAAGCTTGTGTGTCAAACACCTCATGCTGCTAAATAACAGAGTTGGACTCCCTGTATTAGCCAAGTCTGTATCCTACAATAGGGATGATGACATTCTTGCATTTGGCATTTTCTGCTTCTGCACCACATCAAATTTTCCACCATGGTGTCAGCAGAGATTTCTCTCTACTTCCACTGGAAGAAGCCAGATAAGGACAGTGCTTCTATACCTTTTTATCTTTATAAAAAGGTTAGCTTGCCAACTGCCTTCATTTTTTTTTTTTACCAAAGGCAATGTACAGCTCAACAGAATATATATCAAAGTTTCCAGTGATTCCTTCGCTTTTTCTGCTGTCACTTGACATTTGCCTCAGAGGTGGTCCCAATCAAAAAAGAACACTTTTGTTTTCTCTATGTTGCCACTGTGAGATACAAAAAGAAAAAGTTCACCAGAGAAATGATCTGAAAGCAACCAAAACATCTTCCCTGGTTGAAGTTCCTTGATCTGGAAAGATTACTTCAGGTTAGAGTTATCTGCAAAAGTCCCTTGCTCCAAGCAAATGTATGTAAAAATGGCTTTTAAAAGAAAATATTTCTTAAGGTCTTCCCCAATTCTAACATGAAAAACTGCCTGGGAACTTGTTCTAATTATATCCCATATTTTGTTTATTCTATTATTTAACCATAACCACATCCTGCAGACAAAAGCCACTGTGCCCAGAGCAGCAATACAGATATGCTATCACTATTCAAGAGAACTCCCTTCCTGGGAAGGAGAAGAGATTAGGATGCACTTTATCTAATAAATGGTATCTAATAATAAATCATGTTGTCTAATAATAATTAGATAATGGCATCTAATAATAAATCTTGACCATCTTTCTTTTCACTTGTCACCATTAAAGGCCAAGTTTATGGAATATTTTTCAGTATTTGGCTTTATCAGAGATATACAGTAAGTTGCCAGTTGCTGCTGATGATATTTCTGCTTTGAACAACAGCAATTGCACAGGTTCTGTAATTTTAATCTGCCAGTATTTACAGGGTGACCAGTTTGTGCTAGGGCCACAGAACCCTGAAGGGAGCAGCAGCTTTCTCAAGCAGAACAGCTGGCACAGATATAAGCAGATAAAATATTAAGATGACGTTCTTAACATTGCAAATTTCTACACAAAATGAAAATCCTTCCCATCTGGTTTCCTTCTTACATATACAAAATAAAAGCACCAGAAAACAGATGTTTGCATCAAACCTTACAAAAAGAAAATCAACTTTTTTTTGTTCTGCTCAAATATATTATTAAAATTCAAATATGCAGTGGACAATTAGAAAGCTTGGAGTTTGGGAAGCACTAATTACAAATACATTTATGACCCTTACATGTATTGTTTGTATATGACAGTATCTGGGAATTTGATAAAGCAATAAACATTCCTGAAATCTCTGAAGATTAAATCCACCAAAACTCCTAAAAGTAGTGGATTGTGGCAAGTCCTGCCCTGCCTTCCTAGAGGGGCACTGGAGTGCATGGTTCAGTTGTGGTGCAGGGACAGGAGCTCCCTTCCCTTGCACTCTGTCCAATCTGTCCAGGCCATGGTGAGAAGTGGAGCTTTTTGTCAGTGCAATCAGGACAGAGCTTCCTTACCTGCAGTCAGGCTGGGGTGCTTTTTGGATCATGCTGGATACACAGACTGCACTAGAAACAGCATGGCTTTTACTAAGCACGTCCCAGCCTCTATGTGCACGTTTAACAGAGAAAATAACCCCCACCAAATGTCTGATGAAATGCATTGAAATCATCTCCCACCAGGTTCAAGATGCACAGGAGGGGGAGGAGGAACTCCTCCCACAGATCCAGCACTAGAGGAAAGAACCCTGCAGAGCTCAGTTCCGAGATGCAAGCTGAGGCTTCCCTTGCTGCTCTGAAGTTCCTTATCTTCTGACTCTTCTTGGCACGAAGCTGAGCAACAGGCAGTGAAAACTCTCTGATCTGAGACAAACAGATCCAACATTCTTTCTTCTATTCCTTCCCCTTCCCACAGCAGAGGACCTGTCTTGGGGAAAATGCAGGGTGGCCTGGCAGCAGCAGAAAGGACACCAGGATAAAATCTGCCAATGTTACTTACTTCTTCTCTCTAAGTTAATCTTCATTAACTCTTCAAGTACTCCTCTTTTCTCTGTGCTCAGTGGGATATATCTGGCTTCATTCCCTGAATTTTCCAGCTACAATGTTCAAATGGATAAGTCTTCTTTCTTACCATTTTCAAAATATCAGGTACACACAAGATCTCCCACAAACTAGAAATACAGGGTAAAAAAGTCTGGGCAGAGTTGTTACTGCTCTGCAGTGGTGCTAATCAGTAGCACACAGCTATATATGGGGTATCATATAATATCGTATGAGGTATATATATATGAACTATTGCAGCTGTGGTTCCTATATTTTGTGATGCTCAGTAATGCTCTCTGTCCATAATTGAGTATTGTCCTACACAATTCTTTCAGTATTAGCTCAAAACAACTAATTCAACAGCTCTGTGCCTTCCAACTGCAGTGAAGAAGCTGAAGAACAAATATTATGTACTCCTGAGTGCTGAGAAGAGGCCTCTTCCTTTCTCACCCATCGTCCTTCTGATCCTTCAGCACAGAACAAAGCTGCTCTGCTGTGGATGTGTCAATACAACCATTTCCATGACAACAGCCTAGGATGTGCCAAATATAGACATTTGACTTCAACAAACAGAGAAGGAAGAGACACAGGACTAGAGGGTGTTCTTCTGCACTGCATTTAAACCCAATTCCTTCCTGATGGCTGTGGGCAAACACTCAGAAAAGAATTAACAGGGACCCTTTGGGATACCCGTGCTCTCAATCTCATTACTTCCCCTGTGCTCTCTCCTCTGCAGAAGGTAGAACCAGCTGCCTAGCTTCACCCTAAGTTCTCCAGCACAGAGCCAAACTGCTGAGCATTAACTTCTGATGATGAAAGGTTTAAATTTTGTTTCCCGCCTTGTTTTTAAAGAGCCGAGGTTCATATGCTCCCTTTGTTTCATTAGCCTTGCTTTAGAAATAGAAGATTCCCATAAACAAAGAAAGACAATTTCTTAAGTCACTTCAGAAGGATTCACCAGCATTTTTCTTCTCCTGGCCAAGTGAGGTTCACACAGCAGGAAGGACTCCTGTAGAGCCCTGCAAACAGCTTCACTCCCTGCAGAAACCCCATCACAGTGCAGAACATGACCTGAGGTCCTTCTGTCAGCTGCTGCCTTACCACAGAATCATCACAGAGTGGGTGGGGATGGAAAGGATCTTAAAGCTCCCCTAGCTCCAACCTCCTGCCATAGGCAGGGATGCCACCAGTCAGGCCAGGCTGCCCAGGGCCCCATCCAGCCTGGCCTGGACCACACTCCATGTCAGAGGACAAAGCAAAGGCACCTTGCTCCTTTTGCTGCACTGATGATCCAGAACCACACAGTGTGGGAACTGCCCAGCATTTTAACATCAATCCACTTAAAACAGTGCATCAGTGAATGACCCACTAAAACACTTCCAGCACAGGGCTCTGAGATCCTAAATCACAGCTATGTAGGGAGCAGGAAATTCCAACCTGTAGCAGAGTTCAAACTCTTTCTGTGGCCCTTGTAAGGTACTTGAAGCAATGTTTTGGTCTATGGCCCAGCTCTGTTTGCCTTTTGATTATCTTACAGACAGCACTTAGCAACCCACACAGCCCCCTCATATTTAGGTTTTAAAGGAGAGGTAAACAGAGCAGGAATGTAGGTAATGTGCCTGCCTGCCACAGAGAGCACACAGAGTTAGTGATTGCCAAAACCCCTTTCCTCACAGCATTCCTATCTATTTCCAGAGTCTGTGTCAAGGAACTCCCAAAGTCTTGCTACCTCAGGTGTTTTGTCAAGAAGGAAGTAGTTGAGATCAGTGTTTCCAGAAGAAAGCCCTGTTTTAGTGGTAATGCTTTCAATTGTCAAAAAAAAAATGTTAGAGCAAAACCCTTTGAGCACAACAGGCTGAGCAATAAGAAAAGATATTCACAACCAAGGGATGTTGTGTTTAAATGGGGTTATTCAGGAATTTACTCACAAGGGCTCATTCTAACAAGCACACTGGCCTCTCACACAGATTTCTGGGATTAATAATTAGAGCACTGCACACAAAACTGTAGGCTGTTGTGCCCAATGTGGCAGGTCCCTTCTGTGCTATGGCTTGTTACTTATGCAGTGCTATAAATAGGGGGACTGAATGAGTCTGTACACAGTGCAGAAACCACACACAATTTGGATAGAAGAGCACACAGCCTCAGTGCTTTCTAAGGATCCTTCAGACAAGGCTCCACCTTCACATAAACTATTTGTACAACCAGATCTCAACATGTGCACCGAAGTCTGGCCTGGCATATGCCTGAGGCCATGGTCCAGCTGGTATCTGACACTGCTCTCAGAAAAACAAAAGCAGCACTGATCAGGTGCTCACACCCCACATCCCACTGGCAAGCTCTGCAAGAGCAGAAACATGCAGCAAGAGGCCACAAAACCCCACCACAAACAAACAAAATATCCCACACCATGCAATTCATATCCTAAAATAATTAAATGCTGTTTCAGAGATTTAGGCATCAAATACTATCTGTACAGGCACATGTCATCAATGAACCATCAGCTACAATATCTACTGCAATCAAGCAACTCTGACCTGTCTTGGCTTCTCAAAGCTTCCTTTCCAGCTGTGTCCTCAGCTGATCAATAGGAAGGAATTTGTGCATCCTGCAATGATCCAACTGTCAGCAAACCCTGACCCTCAGGACTAAGGAAGGAAAAATTTGCTTGTGCTTTGTGTTTTCAGAAAATTTATCTCCTTACCTGCCTGGCCAAAGAAAGCACTTGACAGATAAAGCTTCAGATGTGATACCAGATGATCATTAAGGTAGTTAGGAGACCAGAAAACACACATTAAACTCAGCCAGGACTCCAGTGCAAATGAGACTGCACAGAACATATGGATGTCCTGGAATAGGTCCAGCTTTAGGTGGAGTCAGGTGTGTTTAAGGCATTGAAGCACCTGACCTACACAGGGAGGCTGAGAGAGCTTGGACTCTTCAGCCTGGGGAAGAGAAGGCTCAGGGAGATCTGAACAATGAGGATATGTACTCCTGAGGGAGGTGTAGAAGATAGACTCTGATCTGGTGGCAAATAAAAGGACAAAAAGAAATAGACACAAACCAAAGTAGAGTAAATTCTATTCAAATATAAACCTCTCTACACTAAGGGTAGCCATAGCCTGAAAGAGGTTGCAGAGTCTCCATTCCTGGAGATATTCAAACTTGACTGCTTATGCAGGTGACCCTGGTGAGAACACTGGAGTAGGACTAGACAGTCTCCAGGGGTGCCTAAAGCATTCTGAGATTCAGGCTGGGAGGAAGAACCTGTTTAGAAGCCCTCAAGCAAAACTAGAAACTTCTACAGCAGGTAAAATTTTCAGGAGTAGCCCATGGCAGAGGATGCTTCAGCTCTCCAGGACTCTGGAAATAGAGCATGATTAAAGAAAATCAGTGTCAATCATGCAATTCAGCTTCCTTGCAAAGTAGAGTCATGCAGGAGGAAACTTCCATCCTCCCTGCTGCCTGATCAGAAGGGAAAAGGATCAATGCTCCAGCACAGCAAACCACACAAGCCAAGGTGCCATTAAAAACATTTCTCACAAGATTGGAAAGTAACTGAAAGAAGTTATTCCTGCTCTAATCTGCTTCCATTTTGCACCTAGCCAAGACTCATCTCCCTCTGAGCACTCAGGAATTGCTGAACTGCCCCTGCTTTGCTGAGTATGATAAAGGAATTGGGTCAGTCAGCTATAAAGCTAAAGCACTGGTGCCACTGCAAGTCAGTGAACACTCAAGAGAAGTTAAAGCAGAAGAATGGGTGCCTGGTCCACTGACAAGTGGGCAGAGCAGTTCTCCTCTTCCCTATATTTGCCAAAAAAATCATAAATCATCCTCTGCTTTTTCTTATTACACCAGGGAGGAAAAGGAAAAGGAAAAGGAAAAGGAAAAGGAAAAGGAAAAGGAAAAGGAAAAGGAAAAGGAAAAGGAAAAGGAAAAGGAAAAGGAAAAAAGACCTGAGAGGAAGACAGAATCCAGGTTGCAGGTCCCAGCTTTATTCAGAAAAACCCCAAGCAGCCTTTCAGGACTTTGATGCAGCAGTGCTCATACTCATCTACATTTGTGATTTCAGAGACATCAAGAATGATTCAGATGAGTCAAGACTAATGACCTGGCCATAATTAATTCAGTGTATTTTTAAATAATTCTGTTCAAGAGTCAAGACACAGGCTTGAAAGACTGTGACATTTCTTTGTCTTACCCTTGGAAGTATTTTTTTTTCCTTCTGAAAGTTGAGTTCTCCAGACCAGAGGAGTAATCTGAATTAGACAATCACAAGTGGCTGCCTAAAAGATGCATAAGCTGCCCTAGATACAATTACTTTGGAGATTTCCTCCAGTGGCTCAAAGATGATGGTCAAGAGGCATTTGGGGGCCAAGTAGAAGTCCCAGCTATGCAGTGTGTGCTCTCAAGTGAGCCAGAAAAAGCAGCATGAACACAGGTGAGCATTATACCATCAACTGTGACTCTAGATTCACAGAAGAAGACTTTACCAATCCCCCAGAATTAAGCCTGTGCAGAATACTGACAATAAGACAGCATGAAATAGGACTGCCAGGTCCTAGATTTATGACAGCATAAAGATTGTGGTGAAGCTCAGAATTGGGACCAAAAATAGCCTAAATTAAATTATCTTGTGCTCTCCAAAGAGAAATGACAGATCCAATCAACAAGTTTCAGTACAGATGGGTTCTGCATATTTTTAATTTATTCAGGCTTTTAAGGCTGATAAGAATACCACATTTCAAATTGATCCAAATCCACTGTTTTCAGAGTATTAGTAACGCTGTGTTTTCATAATAAACTCTCTTAAAAGGTTTATTGTCAAAGCCTCTTTCAGGCATGCAGAGTAGGTTTTTGCCCTGAGCAGGATGTACCATCAGTGACCTCAAGCTGACACACAGCTCTGCTCAGGGAGAGGGCCCTGAGAGTCAGCAGGAGCTGAGCCAACCCAGTGCTTCCAACAATAGTTCCAGCATCCAGACTGTTACTCTCTTATCCAGGTCACTCTGTATTGTCAGAAACTGAGACAATTTCAATACAGCCACACTAGAGAATCTGCAAAGGAGCCTGAGGAGCAGCTTGCCTGGTGTAGGGCTGGGAAGAGACCAGTGCCCCACTCTGGGATTGCACACCTGCCTGCAGCACCCTGCTGTCAGCTCCCAGTGCAGACCCTTCACAGCTGGAACCCAGCTCACACCTGCACACTGCAGGCAGGAGTTTGTTGGACAAACCCTGAACAGGCCACTTGGGCACACAGGCTGCTGGCTCCTGTGGCTGCCCAGAGCTGCCCCGTGTCCCACAGCAGGCAGTGCCACAGGGCAGTGCCACAGGGTGAGGTCACCTCCCTGAGAGGCAGCGAGGGCACTCACTGCACAGGAGCAGCCCTTGGCATCAGCAGAGGGGGCTGATTCTCAGTGCCTGCTGCACCTTCCTGCTGCAGCTGGGCCCTCAGCCCCCAAATAGCCCTGGCTGGGTTTGTTTAGACTCCATAAGTATGCAGACAGCTTCTCCTCCTTTGAATTCTACGTGCCTTGACATTTGTAAGATCCCTGCAAGCAGTGCCATCAATGACAGCTCCAAGAACAGGGACCAGGAGTGCACAGGCCCTGCTTGTGGCCTTCCTTTGCCTCTTGGAACACTCCAGTACCTGCAGGTTCCAAATGCCAAGTTTGTCTTTTCATGTACATCCAAGAGGAGATCTGGGTTCATAAAGAGCTCAGGGCTTTTCACACCTGGCCTGGAAAGATTCCACTGGCCAAGGGAGAGCAGAGTAGCTTAATCCCACCCGTTCAAACAGATCAGTTTGTGTTAACACTGAATCTGCCTTTTTTTCTCCGTTTTTAGGCATACTTAAATTTAAAAAAAAAAGAGAAGATCCTAATTCAAAACTTCCCCATGAAAACTGTTTCCATTAGCCAAAGTGGAAACTCTTCCAATTTCACTCCCACATAGAAATAAATCTCTGCCAGCTGTTTTGAAAACATCATTAGTCTTAGCTTCCTTTATTCTCAACATGAAATATTCCAATGCCGTTATAATGACTTTTTTACTTTAAAGAAAATAAAAATAATATTAAAATCCTACATTTATCTCATGTTCCTGTCACAAAAAAAAAATTCTTCTTTAAGTTATTTTATAAATACTTACATGTAATTTAACTTCCAAAGCAAGATGATGGTACCATATGCCTTAACAGTACACTTGAAATGGATTTCAAATTATTATTTAGGCATTTATCAGATCTTTTAAGAAGGGTCCTGAAAGAAACCTTATCCATTGGTAGACAAAAAAAAAAAAAAAATGTAGAACCCACACCTATGTTTGTTTTTGAGGAATGTTCTAAACTGAGGAGTGTTCTAAACTTAACTAATTAATAACCCTGTATGTGTATGTATATATTTATATCTGTGCATATACACACTTCCACTCAAACATGAGGTAAAAAGATAATTCAACAAAATAAGAATAAGGAGGTCATTCAAAATAATTGTGTACTCTACTGCCTTTATCACTTGATTTCTATTCTACCACCACTTGCCAGCCTTCCTCCTGCTGGAGGCCACAGAATGCAGGAATCAGCTGCACGTGGGGTGATGCATTAGAGCATCCATAAGTACTCCCTGGGATACAGCACAACTTGGAAATGGCTCAATTACTCCAGCAAAGCAATTACTCTGTACTCCACGGCAAAAAGAAAAAAAAAAAAAAAGGTTTATTTGAGCCAACATCACATTCCAGGAAATCTCTTGCTCCTTGATTAGCAGGGATTGAGAATAACAGCAGCAAAGCTCTCTACCTGTTTAGGCAAATACACCCTGAGGGATATTTGTATTAAGAGCTGCCAACACTTGGATGTTCACACAATGTAATCCAAGACAGTTAACCAGGTGCAAACCATGTTCCTATCAGCTTACACCCAGACTACTGTCTCACTTTCATGTGCAGACACACCACTTTTAGGAGCAGCTTTTTTAGAGTGGCACAGCCACTGAGGGCATTCAGTATCCAAGAAGACAGCTCATGTTCAGACTTTGTTTCAGACTTTGGGCCTGCTCAGGCCAATATCTCGTGTAGTCCAGCACACTCAGCTGTCCCTGGCACTTTTAAGCAGATCACTGAACTAGTTAGTTGGTTTAACAAACATCAGGCCACAAAAGGATTGTGAGACGAGACAGAATTCTAATTAAATTAGAAGCCTCCACAGATCATTACTGACACTCAGAAGAGGGCTATATTTCTCTAATCCTTTAAAGACACTTCTCACAATTCAGAAGAATTGGAGAACAAGACCTTAGTAGGGAATAAGCTTAGTTACAGACAAGCTCAGTAATTTAAAGGCTACATCCCAGTGCTGAAGGACAGGCAGGATTGTTCCCTACATTGATTAACTTAACTAACTGCTAAGCAGCCACAGCAAAGCTGCACCATGTGTAGGCAGCAAGCACACACATTCTCTGTGACCACTGGGCACAGACACCATTTGCCAGCACATGCTCTAATCTATTTTTTTTTTTTTTTTAACCTACATGAACTAGACCTGGATAATGCAAATGAAAAGCCACGTTCAAGTTTCTGCCAGCCTTTGGGTGTCCACCTAAAGGCAGAGAAGCAAAGAAGGGTCAGGTAAGCTTCTTGGTGCCACCTCAGTCCTCCTTTCCTTTCCTCCCTTGGACCATGCTAGTTTCCTGCTGCAAGAGCTGTGATGCTGCAGTATTGAAATGAGGTGGCTTAAAGGTGTTTCACTTCCATGCAGAAAAATAGCAGCAATTGCAGCTTGGATGTATCCCAGAGAAGTGTTGGTCTGAAGGGCTGCTCTAAAGGTAACTGAATCTTTGAGGAAATACAGCCTTAGAAGTGGTCATATTCCTCAGCAAAGGGAATAGTGATTACAATCTGAATGTTCTTCATGGGAATTGTTTTGAAGGCAGAGAAAGACAAGAATGAAGATGGTGTACCTGTAACACCTGGGGAAGAATCACAGGCAGTGCTCCAAAGATTTATCTCCCCCTGCTGCAAACACAGCATCAGCAAAGATGGGAATGTTTATTTCTGATAGGCACAGGTGCTAATCTGTGCCTCATGGGGACATGAGAATAAGCATTTACTCCTTTTGAAACAAAACAAAAAAAATCTCAAGGGAAAGTCAACTAGAACCACCCCCAATACATTAACATGTAATTAAAACTCCAAAGTAGCTGAACTTAGAAAATCTAGTTCTGCTGCAAACAGAGGCATAGAAACATGACTAGGCTTCCTACCTCTATTAACACTATTTTTAATTCCCTTTAATGGAAAAACATGATGCTAGAGGATACTTTGCACTGAAAAAACATTTCTGTAGGTCTACTAAAAGAGTTAGGTGGCCAAGTTTACACACATTTAGCATTGACTGAGATTCCCTTTACTGGAATGAAATCAACCACTTATAAATATAGATGCCCTCACTATTTGAATGTGATGCCAAGTCACAGTTCAGCAACACTCAATATTATTTGGAACATGTATTTTCAACTAAGAAATATTTACTTAAGCTTTAGGGCAGCTCACTAGCTCAACCAAGAGATGTTCATCTTCTAATTCTTTCTCAAAAGTTCAGGATCGCCCTTAGGTTTAACCTGACCATACCAAGTCACCATTACAAATGAATCCACACAGAGAGAAAAATCAAAGTTAATTTAGCATGGGTTATTGTTTGTTTGTTCTTAAATCCATTGAGTATTCATTCAGAAGATGATTGGAAGTTATTCTGGCAGGTGACAGGGAATCTATGAGGGAACACATAGGACATGTTAGATTGCAAGCATGAATCCAGCTGAAATATCCTAGCTCTGGGTTTGCCAAGGTAAGGGTGAAACACAACCTCAACATGCTGCACTGGATGCTCTGAGGCACTTTTTTTCCTCCCTGCTCTCCTTTAGATGTGTTCTGAAGCAATTTGAGCCTTGAGTCAATCTCCCCTTGTGTGACCTCTAACTCTTGCTGACTGAGTGACCCTAGAGAAAGAAGGGTCAGTGGAATTATGCACTGCAGTCCATGAACACAGCTGAAAACATCAGTACCAAAAAGACAGGGCTAGGGGAAGAAGAGGGAAAAAGAAAGGGCCCAAAAGAAAATCTCTGGCCAAACAAGAAAGACACAAAGCATTCACCACAGCTCTATTACAGGCTCTCTCATCAGCCACAACAATGAAATGAATGACTTGGAGAAAACCTTCCTTAAAAACCCACAATTTTCTTTTTAAGCTCTGAATGAAGGAAAAAAAGCCCTCCACACCCATGCCTCATGTTTTCTTGTTTGTTTAAAGGCCATATTCCCAAGGGCAGTAGATGAGCATATCTGCATATTAGGAGCCACAAATCTGTGCAGAGGCGCACTGAAGTGGAGCCTGTACAATTAAATTGCTACATATGCACAAATACAAAGAGGATCCCAGGGAAACTATGGCAACCACTAGTCCTCCAGGTTGGGATTCCCCCTTTGTCCCTACCTTTCTTTGCTCTTCCAGTCCTTCTCAACTTGGACAAGAAAAAGAATAAACAGAAGTGTTAATGAGGTTGGGATTGGACCTGCAACAAAGGAGCTGGAAAAGCAAAGAGAGCTGCTCACAGGCTTGAAACTGGAAACAGTCTAAAGGAAAAACTTTTCAGTGGAGTTGTACAACAGTGATGAATGGGATACAGACAGCCCTGGGGTACAAAGTCTTGCCTGGGAAACCAGGCTTAGAGCACCCAGAGTGCCACTGAATCACTTGCTGGAGCACTGTCACAACTGACTTTTAATTTGGATGCCTTGTAGGTTTTTGGCCAGCTGAGATACTTGTGGCCCAATTTTCAGAATTGCTTAGCCACCCGAACTCCAAGTCCTTTTTTCACTGGCCAAACATTTGGACACTGCTCAGAAGTATTTAAAAATAGCAAGGATACTGTCCAAGTATCAAATGATACCTTTTTACCTACCCTAAATCATGCTTTGAAAGGCTTTTGGGCACTCTTCGAGGGTTACTGATGCTTGCAAAGTTCTCTGGCATCCTCAAATGAAGAGCCTGGTAGAAGAGCAAAGCATTCCCTATTTTCATGTTTATATTTAGCTTCAGGGAGAAGGGCCTTCTCATGTAAGGTAGTGTTTATTGACATTTAGACCAGAAATGCCATGCACTAATACAAAAACCAGTAGGTATTTTTTACTTCCTACAAGCCTGGACCATATTTTTTGCATACTTGTACTTCAAATGGCATTTGCACAGAAGTTTATTCTGTAACAACAGGTCTTTCCTCTTTCAGCTGTCACATTTAGCTTCCCCTCTTGATCAATATATTACAAAAAGGTCAACCCCAAACCAAAAGGAATTCTACTTCATTACTGACTGCAGACGAAGATAATGAACAAAAGACAGTTTTTGCTCTTGTGATCCTCAGAAAACTCTGCCTTTTCTACACAGGGGATATCAATTTGAATTTCTGAAATCACACACTGTCAAATGTATACATACATAAGCACACATACATCTCTGTCTTTTCAGTTCCTTGGAATCTAAATTAGCTAAAAGAAAAACTCCAATGGATGCATTCCAATCGTACCTCCCACCTTCTTTTCATCTCCACTTTTCAGTCATTTAAATCTGGCTTATTTCCAAACTTCCCTGAAGTCTTAGACAGCAACAGACTCAGTACGAAGATCCCTACAGAAAAGGTGATGTACGTACAAGGGGGGAGAAGCAAAACCCTGTCTCTGCCAATTCCACCTATCCAGCCTTAAGGAGATGCAGAATCCCTTCCAAACACAGAAAGAGACTCACTCATCCCTCAGACCATTTTTAGTGCAATGTTGGGTACTTCACAGTGTTTCCACACAGTCTGTACTCTTTTTTCCTCCCTAACTCCCTGATGTATCACATGGAAAGATGCTGGAGGCTCCCTGCTCCTCTGAGGAGTGGACATTGCCACACATTTTAGTTACCACTTCTCTCATGCATTGCCAGCTGCTACTGCTCCTGCTGATTTTTTTTTTCCTTGGGTTTTCTGTTTGGGTTTTTAGGTTGGTTTAAGCAGTGTATTAAATTTTAGCATTCAAAAATGTTATTTAGAACAAGCTTTAAAGAAATCCTGCCTCACTACTCAGACAGGCAATTGAAGTTGATGGAGAGGAGCAGTTCTACCACAACTTCCTAAGTTTAAGCCAAAAAAAGAATTCTGACAGAGAAGAATCAAAACAAAATAAATTCCTGCTAGTGATCCATTTCTCCCATGGTTTAATCTTAATTCTGACCTGAGTTTTGTTAGTAGAGACAAACTGCTCAGAAATCTTTTGCACATGAAACGACTCCTACCACAGTACTTGGAGGCAGCAAGGAGTCTGAAATGTGGTGATCTGCTTTTATTATTGTATTTTTATATCAATACTGTAATTATGAAACTTAATTTGGTTTTTCCCTGTCCTCAGTCTGTCTCCATACCATTTTCTGTTCCATTTCTCCTCATCTCTGTATATCCTACTATATGCATGTAGCATCCACAAAATGACACCATGCCTCACAGCCTTGGGAACAAGACTATTGTGGAAATGAAAGAGCATTTAGAAAAATAGACTTAATTTCAGAGCTGGCTTTTGCTATCAGCCTTACTTCTTCTCTATCACTGTACACCATTTGTTTCAAGTGACCTGATTAAGCCCAAGAATGTTTCCAGGGAGGGCAGCTGACAGCAAACCCTGACACAGAGGGGATGGAGCCACGGCTGCAACCCCACACACAACTCTGAGCAGGAGTTTGCACAAAGCCCCTGTGCCAGACTTACTTCATGCCAATTCCAGAGCATGCTGGGTTAATTTGCACTCCCAGTTACAAGAGGAAATAGCCAGCAGATGCTACTGAGAATGCAAAAGCACATCATCTTGTACTTGCAGCCCAGATCTTTCCCCAAAAGAGAGCACCAATGGCTTGATCTCACCCTCAGCGTTTTTTCCTGTCCCTGGACTCTCAGGATGTACTGCAGGAGTTCAGTGTTTTGGCCACCTGGAAGGTGTGGTGTGCAGGGTGGAAAGTCAGGCAGACTGGCCACCCTACTGTAGCCCTTTCCTGTACGATTGTGCAGTTACTCACACTTCAGCAGAGACTCCAGAGCAGCAATGGAGATTTTATTAAACAGCTCCAAATCTACAGCAGCAGATGGAATGATAAAACCTTTCAATAATTAAAAGTACACAGGACTAAAGCAGATTACACAGAACTGCACCCTGAATTCTTCCCAAGCCTTGATTCTAGCTGGTAGCACTGGGTATTTTTACTAAGAAAATGGCTATCACTGGTGGCCTTGAAGGCACTTGTCTGAATTTATCTAAGAAAGGAACTAATTTACTGCAGCTCTATTAAAAATCTCTCTAAACAGCAACAGCTGAACAGCTCAGCAGTCATTGGCCGTTAACAACATTGCCAGGCTCCTTTGCTAGGATCACTTGGGAATGTAGAAAGCTTCTTTACTATGCTTGCAGTTCAGACATTCAAACCCTAAACAGGCACATCAGTAACTAAAAACCAGAATGCCAGATCCAGAGAGGCTGAGTCAGAACAGGTCCAGTCTACATGAACATGCCTCCAAAATCTCTGGTTCAGAAAGACATTAAATAATGGTTTGAAAGGAAAAAATGAACTTGAGCAGCTGGCTCAGGGAACTGCCTTTCCCTCCCTCAGTGCACAGCAGTGCAACCCTACCTAGCCCTCATCTGCTGCACAGCACTCGCCTGGGCATTTTCTAGAGGCAGTGATACTCTCTACACTGGAATTTACACAGAGAAATACCAACTCTACCTTTGGCTCTATATGATTAAGCTGAAATGAGAAATGTTCCAATAGGCAAGGACAGCTTTAATCAGGTAGAAGCCTATGCACTGTTTCCAAAGCCATCAAAAACCTATTTCTTCCCTCCTGACTTAAGAAGTCTATTAAGGGTCTGTGTTGTTTTGGTTTAGGTGTAAGTCTGCAGATGGTATAGCTAGCAAACACTGAATGCTTTGGTTATTTCTCAAGCCTAAGAGACTGCATTTCCAAATTATATACTTTTTCCAGAAGGTTTGGTTCGGTTTCTCAAGGTCAGTGCAATATCATAGAGCAGTTAAAAAAAATTTAAAAAAAAATTAAAAAATGAAAAGGGAGAAGGGAAAACCGAGCCCCTTACCTGTGGCAGAGTGAAGGCTCTCCAAGCTCCAATACCTGGACAGGACGCCTCTCATGCCACCACCACCGCACACCACCCCGCTGCTGTCAGAATCCGAGCCCGGCGAGAGCCCGGAGCTGCCGCTGCTGCTGCAGTTCTCGGCGCTGTGCGCCCCGCTGGACTCGCTGGGGCACTGCTGGGTCCTCATGCGGGCAGGTGAGCCGGGGAGCCGGGGGCTCTGCGGGGCCGCGGCGGGGATCGGGCAGCGCTCTGCGGAGCTCTCCCAGGGCAGCGGGACCTGGCAGCGCCGGCTGAGCTCTGGGCTGGATCCCGAGCCGCCGCTCCGCTCGCCTCGATGCATCCTGACATCATAGGGGTCCGCTAAGGAGGCTCCCTCGGTGGCAGCTCCGCCGCTCCCGGCTGCGGCTCCCGGCAGCTGATTTTTATTAAAGCCGATTTCGAGGCATTAAGAAAGCAAGGGGTGAGACAGAGATCTCTCCTCCTAATTTAGCAGGACCGTCAGATTAAAAATAAATAAGTGGAAATAGTAGAATTTCATGCATTTTAAAAATGCCCGAGTGAGAGAGACCTTGTGTTATCTGCTTCCCCTGAGAACTCAGAAAGGATTTAACATATAAACTAATCGTGTTTAGAACTGGCTGTGGTTGCTGCTATTAAAAAACTATTTTTGTAAGTACTCAGGAAAAGAATTCAAAATGAAATTAAAGCCAGAAAAACACAGATTGAGATTTGAGGAGATTGCAGCTGGGATTTTTGAAAAATCATTTAGCATCCACTCCCAGACTGCAGACCTGGTATGATCCCTATTTCCATGTGTAATCTCCGTAAGAGACCTCAGTCCCTACTGAAACATCATCCCTGACTACTGTTTACTAGAAAGTTTCATATTCTCATTACCTAACAGGAGATCCCCTGTGCCTATATGAAGTATCCTGAAGGAATACCACTTTCTTGAGAAAGCAGAAATACCTGTACACTTCAACAACAGCTTTGAGGCACCACAGAGACTTTTTAACAAGAAAGGACATTTTTGGGCTGCCACTCTGCTCAAAGACCTCATGGATGGCAGATTTGTCAAACTATCAGAATAATTTAAGTGCAGCCACATGGTTTGTACCCTGTACAGCAGAAAGGGGTGTAAGACCACAACTAGTTTGATTCAGTGTGGGATTACCCAGGCCAGGTGAGAGTTCAGCCAGGGGAGACTGCAAGCAGGGGTTGGACCAAAGCACAGGAGGAGATCAGCTGCCCCTGCACATCTGGGAGAGGGACAGCCACCCACACGTGGGCCACAGAGGAAAACCCCACACTGCTCCAGTCACACAGAGAGTGAACATGGCTCCAGACACCCAAAGCCAAACCCACACAAGAATTGAAAACCCTTATTTTACAATTTGTATCTAAGGTAGCTCTTTGCAAAGTAAAAAAGCCCATGTTATATGGCCATTACAGCTTGTTCCAATAGAGACCCCTTTAAGTTTGCCTCACTATCCATGCAGTAGCAGAGTTATTTCAGTTTAAGACTTCTGGTTTACTGGGTACTTCCCAAAAGGAAAAAGTCACACTCCATCACTGGAGAATATCACAAAGCACCCAATAAAGCTAAACCAACTTTTGAGTCCTTAAATATTTCAGCTATTCTTTAAAAGAAAGGGCTCTGTAGCAGTAACAAAAATGACATTTCTAGTGATCTGTAACAAAATAATTCCTTCAATTACCTTCTGAATGCAGCTATTTAGACCAAAATATCTAATACTTCCTAACAGAGAAATGGAAATGTGCTCTCAATTTGACTGCAGTAGAACCACTCTTCTGCACTGATCTGGTTCTTCCAGAACTGCCTGCATTTGAGTACAATGAGAGAAACTCTTCTTGACCACAATAATCAGGGAAGGTAAATTAAACATCAAAACCAAAAATGAATGCAGCTGTTCTGTGGATGTGGAGAACAGGGCACTGAGAAGAAGAAAGTCAGTGCAGCTCTTCAGGAGCAAAGGTGCTAAAGTGAGTCTACAGTTCAGTCCTAATTATCCTTATGTATGTACTGGAAAGGGATTTTCTAATTGAATGGAAAGAAGAAAAATTCTACACAGCCAAGTCTTGGAAAGCAAAAAAATCATCAGAGTTTAAGACTGCAACCCATTAAAGAGGGGTTCCCCCTGACTACTGATTTTTGTTTTTTCTTGTTGTAAAATCTACATGGAGATTTTTTTCTGTGACACTAGAGAGAGAAGTTATCTAAAGCTGACGTAGCCATAACTGACTACAACTAAAGATTAAGGATCTCACAGCACAGCCTGTAAAGGTAGTCAAGCTACCCTTGGACAACCTGATCCTAAGGATCTGCTGGATTTTTTTTTTTAGCCTCTGTTGGGTTCCCCTGTAATCTTGTAGCTTTGAACAGTGATCACCAGAATCATTCAGGATTTCCTAGGACCTTCTTCTTCTCTCTTTGCCCCACAGAAGATTTTTATTGGTATGCTAAATCTTTCACCTTTCACCTCAGTAGCTAATACACACAATCCCACTCAACTTGCTAAGATAAAATTTCAGGAACTCAGCCAGGCCCCACTTTTAAGGCAGGATGAAAACCTTTGAATAAGCATGTTATCAAAGACCTCACAGAGGGCAAGTGTTTGTGACTGTGGTTAAACAGAACCAAGATTGACATAGTGGGTCTAATCTTTCTGTGATTAAGAGACAAAGTGAAAAGTATACAGTAGGCAACGTGATTCTTTTTTAGCCACTTAAATTCAATTATACTCCTCTAGTTAATGGAGATGGGATAGAATGGACATTTCATGCTACAGCCACCATAATACACTTCTGGGAACTTGCATACCACTTTTTCCAAGAGCTAAAATGACAAAAACGGAATAAATAACTCAGCTTGCTATTTTGCTGAACTACAGGACAGCTAAATATTTATAAGACATAATGAAGTCCTGTTTTGAGCTAATATTTTCCCTCTTGAACAGATTTCTCCAGTGGCTGTCAAACATCTTCACGTTAACTGTTGCCAAGTGTGAGTTTAGCAGCACATCTATAGCTGGGAAAAGAAGATGAAAGTTGTCCACATGATGCTGAGTAAACAAACAGACCCTTTGCCTCTGAGAAATACTTTCCACTACACCAGGGAGGCCAGAGGATAACTCAGTATCACTAAGTGGTCACTTATTTCCAGCCTATCCACAAAAGATTCAGCCCTTGAGAACTCGGCTCGCCTATTCTGGTTGCAAGATTTCCAAGGTCACCAGCATGTTCCCTATCAGCACACATCAGCCACAGGGAATTTGTGTCTCTCTGCTTGGCACAACCAGCCCCAGCTCTGTGGTGTAGCTCCAGGGCTTCTCTTGTACACATCTGATAGCAGAAAATTCAAAGACCTGAGGCTGCTCTAATCTGACAAGACACGTGGAAAGTTGCCAAAAAGATTTGGCCTGCATTTAGATAACAGTTTAAAATAATACAGGTGTGAGATAGCACAGCTACAAACCTATCTTGTAATACACAGTGTACAGGTTTCTCTCTCTATGAGGATGACAAGCCCTGGAGGTTTATGGTCCTGTGTGTGTCCCTGCCCCTATCCCAAAGTTTCACAGTCTCTGAGAGGCAGCATGAGGGAAACATCTGGGAAAGGGCAGCAAGCGGCACAAGAACAGGAAAGTCTCTGCCTGAGAGGCATGGATAGCAGTGATGTCAAGAAACTCCAGTTCTCAGACAACTATCTGTGCCACCTTGTGATTGCCTCCTGCTGCAAAGCCCCTATGGAAAAGCCCAGCAATGGCAGCATCTCCCCTGAATGTCCCTTCTGCTCTAGGCCTGTGGGCTGGTAGCTCTCACACCCAGAACTGCCCATCTCCTGGCTTCAGCCTTGCTGCAGCTACATTCTCACAGCTGCAGCCACTGTCCAAACAGCTTCCCAGCAACATCCCCAATTTTAGGCAGTCCTCAGTTTATAAATAAACAACTATCAGACTCAGGAGAGATGGGGAAGGAGCAGACAGGTCTCACAGCCTAGAAGACAAACATGCTGGTCCACTGCTCTAACCCAAAGCCTCATTATCCTGCTACTGCTCACTCCAGTACATATTAGGCCCATCCCTCCCACCCCTTTCCTGGTGCAATAGATCAAAATAGGTTTACCTGCATCAAAAGATCTTCAGAGGCTGCTAAAAAGCAGAAAAGCATTCCTATATCTACTTTAGGAAGTGGTTTTCTTCCTAAACTGGCAGTAAGGAACATACTGAAAGCTACAAATGAAGACATGGGAGTATCCAGACAACCAGGAAAAGAGGAGACTGAGGGGGGACCTCATTTCAGTCAGAGTTTCTTACAGGGGGAAGCAGAGGGACAGACAATGATCTCTTCTGTCTGGCTGACAGGACCCGAGGGAATGGTCTGAAGTTGTGTCTCGGGAGTTTTAGGTTGGATAGTAGGAAAAGTTTTTTTCACTCAGAGGGTGGTTGGGTACCAGGGCAGTGGTCCCAGTACCAAGCCAGCCAGAATCCAAGAAGAATTTGAACAAGGCCCTCAGGCACGTGGTGTGGCTCCTGGGGGGAGCCAGGAGTTGGACTTGATGATCCTTTTGGATCACTTCCAAATCAGAGTATTCTGTGAACTAAAGGGGAAAGACACTCGATATTCACCAACACCACCTGCTGAAGCGTGTGGTGCAGCCAAGAAAGCTGTTCCAAACTATTTAGGTGCTCCTGCTGTTTGACCAGGACGGCGAAATTGCTGCCCTGGGGGTGCGTGTGTGTGCCCGGAGTGCTGCAGGGGCTGCTCCCCAGCCTTCCCCGGCGGGGTCCCGGCACAGCCCGGCCCCGCCGCATTTCCCAGCGCCCAGAGCCACCTGCCGGTGCCGCACGGCTCGGCACGGACCGAGGGACAGCGGGGAC
>WEIU01003628.1:917475-1033534 GCA_013389925.1 Aegithalos caudatus | reverse complement strand
GGGACAGCGGGCACTGCCTGTCCCCTCAGCAGGGACAGCTCTGTACGGCTCCCACTGCCGAGGGGAGCGCGGCAGGCACAGCGTTAAAGTGAAAGTTCTCAGCACTCGTGCTGTTCTAGCTAAAAACACACAGCCTGACCTGGGATAGTCAGTGTGTGCCCAGCTCCTGTCCCCAGACCCTGGGTAGGTGCATGACAGTCTGAGAGCTGAGCAGGGCACCTTTTGGGCTGGGATCATCACAGCCAACATTTCACACTTGCACAACAAGAGAGGCCTCCACACTCCATTCCTCAGTGTCTGCAGCATTCCCTGCACAAGGTGACTAGCTGCAGACTTCGGGAGTGAGAAATGTATCCATGTGTTCCATACATGGAAGTATGTACTAACAGTGGATATTGCATAGCACTTTTATATGTTGTCTTCTATGACTAAAGCACAGACTGGGGTCATTAGTACAAGCAGTTGTAGCTTTGAAGTTAGAAATCTTAAAATTAGATCAAATGAATTGACCATTTGTTTTATATTTGTTTTACATGCCCTACAGCTCTGTCAAAAACAACAGGTATCACAACAAAGCTGTGCAAGAATCAAAGAGGACATTCTATTAAATACCTCAAGGACATAGCCAATCTTAAAACTGATCCATCAGCTTCAGAGTATTACTTCATTAACTTATAGTTTTCTTCACATCCACATCCTCCCACAGGCAGGACACAAGCCCATGTTCATCTCCCCCAAGATGCTTCAAATGAAGCCCACAAGGAGCAGCTAATAGAAATAGCTGTGGAAGAAGAACCTCTGCTTCCTTTCTCCATCAGTTTCCTTTCCCAGGAGCATGGTTTTGGTGATGGAAAAGGGATTCTGCTCCATTTCATTTGTTTTGCTACATTTACTCAGAAATTTTTGGAGCCAGGACTTAGGTCACGGTGTGAAATTCACTTTTACCTATCTCAGGAATACTCTGTGAATCACAGATGACTCAGGTTGCAGGCCCATTTCTAGACAGCATATAAACACCTACAGCACTGCCAGCTGGTCAGTCTGCATACATTTACTTCCCCTATTCACCCCCAGAAATTCATACATATCTTTTAACTCCCTCATGTCCCAGTTGGGAACTACCATGAAATTTGTCTCAGCTGTGACTCAGAATGTACTTCTATGACAGCAGTGCTCAGGGATTTCAGCTAATGTCAGAGATGCACAGGCAACTTGACAATGATGGGTTTCCATCTGGGATTTCCAAGGAGTAAAGCTGCAGCTTTTTAAATTCAGCCAGAGAGCTGGTCCTAAGCATTGGGGCAGCACCAGATGCTTGTGACAGCAAGTGATCAAAGCCTTCAGTGTGAGAGGGCAAAGGCAAGGCTCTCAACACCACAATAATAAATAGTTTTCTTATTTCCAGACCAAGCCTCATGACTCTGAGCATGAGCTGCACAAAGTGTCAGAAAGCAAGCCAGTTTTGCTCGACAAAATACTATGACCATTCAACTCTGATGTAATTAGTACAATATTATTGTCCCTTAATTAGGTAACTCCAGCAGGGTTTAATCGATGGTACAGAGACCTTCTGAGGCAGAAATGGCAGTTTGGCACCCAACTGTGGCTGGCTTTTCCTGGCTAGATTCCGAACTGCTAAAAAACTCCCCTGCATTCTGTTTTTCTTATTCCAGCCCAAAGTGCTGTGATAGAGATATCTGCAGTGTTTGGGCAGGCACTGTCAGATGGAGAATTTAAAAACCTGGCAAAGATATGCCTCACAGTTTAATAATCTGTGCAACTTACATTTTAATTCTGAGAAAGTGTCAGTCATCGGAAATGAAGCAGACATCATACTTCACGTGCATTCCTCATGAAAACACAGCATACTTGTTCTTTAAGGGGATTTAAAGCACAGGAAACTTCTGTCTCTAGATGCTCATTTAGTTGCTTTAGTGCCTAATTAGCAACCTGATAGGAACCTCACCATACCCACTGTAGTGCTCTCCAGCAAACACAAGGTAGAGTTTATTTCCTCTGCAGAAATCTAATTCAAGAGTGTGATATAGGTGACATCATCAGGTGAGACAGAGTTCTCACGAGACAGCACAATGTTTCTACATCAGTATCACTGCTAGAGTGATCTCTTCCTCACTCAAAAGCTGATCATGCCTTTAAACAGCACCCTGTTCATCCACTCAGGGAGAAAACAAACCCAAATATGAAAAGCACATGAAAGATCCGACCCCAAAGCAGATTTCTGCTCAGACATGGATGCAGAAATCTATATCATAAACAGGTTAGGAGGCTTATCACATAGATTCCCACTCAATAAAGCAGAGCTGAACTCTCATCAGCCACAGCAGGCAGGACAGGGTACACACCAGGAGCGGAGATGCGCCGTTCCCAGCCCACGCAGTCCAGGCCTGTCGGAGTGCTCTGGGAAAACGGATGCAGTTTCAGTGGCAGGATGTCAAAGGCAACAGGAGATGTGATGGAGGGACTTATTCCAGCCTGCAATGGGACAGGGAAAACAAAGGCAACAAACGTTAAGTTTAGATGGCCCATAGCACAAAATACAGCATTCATCCCAGAGCACCTCTTCCCACCTCTGATACCTGCCCATGTAAGTAAGCAGTATGTTAGTGGATGATTATGGCTAGAAACATTAGAAAACAGGGAGAAGGAAAGGAAATCTGCAAGGTGGTAAGTACAGAAGTGGATAAGCAGGTACTGGATTCATATTTCACATACAACCACTCACAGAAAGTTTCACTCCTTCCTATGAAGTGCTTCTGCTGGGGGCAGGGGGAAGAGTCAAAGAGTTATCCTCTCAGCTAGAGAACTCTTCCTGCAGCTTTGTCACTAATAGGTCCTCTTCTGCTATTTAACATGAAAATAAAGCTTTTGCCTTCAGAGATTTATTGGTACCAGTCCCCAACCATATAGAATGTGGATAACAACATCCTTCTCCTCAGCTAAAGGTACAAGTAAGAATTCTCACACTCTACCTGATTAATTTTATAAAACTTATAGAACTTAACAGATCTTTGAAAATTCTATAGTACTGCCAGATCTCATTGAATTAATAACTTTTGCTGGTTAAAAGGGGGAAACATAGAGATATACACATAGCTCACGGCCTCTAATACAGAATGTAGTAATTAATGTATGCTGCAGGTATGCTTTTATCCCTTTTTCTCTCTTCTCTCTCCCATGGCTGTCACACAGAGGAAACATCAGTGACTGGGAGATCAGCTGGTCAGTAAGCACTGGTCCCATGGACATAGGCAGTTTTTCATCTCTATCACTACTGCCCCTTCCTTTTGTCACTGACCTTCAGCTACAACATATCCATCTGAGCCAGAAACTCAGCATCCTGAGGTCCAGTATTCCCTCTAGGATCTTATCCTCTCCCCACCAGCCCACAGCACATCCCATCAGCAGAAAGCCTGCTGACCAGCCTTGATGCTGAAGCCTCCTCTGTAGATGGCCATTAAACAAATCCTCCTTCCAAAACTAACCAGCACACAGTGCTCACACAGCTGAGAGTGCTGCTGCTCCATGGCTGGTTTGGTTTTTTATTCCTGGACTTAACTTTCCTAAAACAAAGAGAACATTGCCAATACTTCAGCACAAATCATCTCTTGAGGGATAGCATGAACCCTGTTCAAATTAACCTGAGAACCGCCTGTTTTTTCTAGAAATGGTGCAGCAAAGACCCAGTGGGAGCACACACTTCTGGTGACAGTGAAAATCAAGTTTACTGAGCCACAGCTCTGAAAATGTCAAGGGTAAAGTCTAAGTTATTTACATAAAAGGTGATAGAAAGCATGATTGTTCTGTTTAAGACTAGAAAGCAGAACCTCAGCCTAAGGCTGTTACAACTGCAGGCTTCACTCTTATTAATTCCTGGGACTTCAGAGCAAATTTAGGGTACAGGCACCATTTGATTCCTATAGCATGGAAGTCAGGCCTGTACAACCCTAACTCAGGAGCAGAAGCATTTTCAGCAGTGTTCGTAACGTGTGGGCAGGGTTTGCACAACTGACAAGGGAGAGGATGAGAAATGAGGGAGCAGACCATAGTAAGGATCCTCTCTCCTGTATTTTCTGCCAGAAGTTCCAGAGGTTATGTCTATGCTCTTATGCACAGCAGTTCAGACCCTGGCAGAGGCTGGGTCTCTGTTGTATATCCATGCCCTGTCAGGTGCACATCAGGAGACTTTTCTAATTAAATCCCCTCTTCAAAATGTGTTCATTTTCCTGTTAAAATCTGAGTTGTCCACAGTGCTCATAATCATGGTACCACACAACAAAACTTCATTTTTTCTTATTTTTGGATAGGGTAAAAGCAGCTTTCCAGAAATCATATTCAGGGAAATGAGCTAAAGATCTATTTTTCACTGCTTCTCATTTCTCTTTCAAAATAAAAGAGCTTTTTCTGCACGATACCCCCTCTGGGTATAGCTCCCTGATGGGCCTTTTAGGAATCTCTCTAATTTGGCACTGCACAATCTGTGCTCTAAGAAATGCACATAGAAACCATGTCTGTGCTCCTATTGCTGTGCACTCAAGAGGCATCGAGCTTAGGAGCCAGGGTTTAAGTTTTTGTCAAAACAGGAAAGCACTGGATGGTAATAGACAGGCAGTTCAGAGCAAGAATAATTCCCAAAAAAAGAGCCCACTGCCATTACAGCATTCCATATGTCAGTGGTTTGGGGCATTGTCTCTGCTCCAGTTAGAGAACTTCTGCTGCATTACAAACAAGCAAGAGAACCCCAGGCTACAGCCTGAAACTCATCACCATGTGAAGGGCAAAGCCTATGGACAAGCAAAAGAATACAGATTCATGCACAGCTATGTTTCTCTTCTTCCCCTTGGGGTGGGCAGCATGGGGGGTGTTGTATTCAGACTTGAAGGCCCCAGATCAGAAGCTGCTCAGCTTGTTACTGGCAGCATCTCATTATAAGGGACAGCTGGGTCAAGCTTTGAGTTTGACTGGGAATTTACACAGGCTGTTCCCATTTAAGGAAGCAGAGCAGCTTACTGGACCTAAGTAAAAACAATCCACAATGTGTAAAATTGTTTAGAACTGGCATCTTAAATGTTTTGGGGTTTTTGTGGTTTTTTGGTTTTGGTTTTTTTTTTTTTTAGTTTATAGGTAGTTTTGTGATTGTTTGTCCATTTTTCCCTGTCCCAATTGCCAGGCCTCAGAGTAGCCTTCTATTTCAATTATGCTCCTCTCTGTACATTGATCAGAATGATAGAGTAGTATCAGAAACCAGTACTTGAATAATCAAGAATTCCTTTCTGCTCTGCCCCATTAAGTTGTTTCCCCAATATTACAACATTACATCACCTTTTGGGTTGACTTGATCTTGACTTAACACAATGTGACTTGTCACAACAGAAGCCACACATCCCAAGGCAGCTGTGTCAGAAAACATCACACTTCTAATTTCAGCTCACCAAAGCCACATACAGTCACCTTGTTGCAGTCACAACACCACAACAGACAATGAATGTCTTACAGAGCTTCTTTTGTGATAATTTGTTCCTTCTTATTAAAAGGGATTCAACATCCTTCTAAAACTGTCCTCAAACGCTGCAGCTTGTGACAGCACTCCCAAGACACTTGGGAGTACGAATAAACTAGCACTATTACAGGACTAGAGCATTTCAAAGACAGAATAACATAATATGAAGAAGAAACCGTGTAATTACTATTATAAATAAAAAGCACAGGCCAAGAAATTCAGTTATATGGGCATAAAAAAAGAGCCTTTGAATCCCCACAGTCCTCTCAATAAGCCAGCATTTTGCTTTCTTGGCCTTCCCACAAAGATTAAAGTGTCAACAACCTACATAACACAAATGGACAGAAAGAGTAAACCCCAAACCTACCTACACACTTGTACCCAGAGAAGAATAAAGCAGAAAGCTGACTGAGACCCAAGAGCCCGGGGGCAGGTGATGTTCAGAGGCCTCCCTGGGCACGGGGGCAGCTGCAAATCATCATGCAGCTGATTGCAATTTAGAGGTAAGTTTGTACCAGAAAATAAGGGTGAGAATGCTTAAAGGAGAAGCTGTTTTCTGGCAGCCTCCAAATGTGCAATCAGCAAAGCAGGCAGCATTCAAGCTGTGTGATCTGATGGCTCCAGGCGAAGCTATTGAGGGAGCTGGTCACTCCTCTTAGCAGCGTTAATGGTCTCAGTGCTGGCCCTGCAGCACCGGCTAGGTTTCCATCACTACCCATGCTTGCCGAGGAATTATTAGAAATATTTTTAGTATATTTCACTGATTTCTGTTAATCCCTGACCCCGTGTAAAGCAGGCTTTCACTTTCACTAGCGTGCACATCCCTGTACAGTACTAAGCACTCAGAACTTCCACCAAGGTAGAAAAGTAACCTTAGTAATTTATTTAAAAATCTTTTTTATCCTAACATACACAAGCCTCAAGAGCATTACTCATTGTCTCCATCACAAAAGGTAGGGAGCTGAGCCAGGGAAGAATCTTCAGTGGACTGAGAGTGGAAACACATCAGAGAATCACATCCAGCACCCATCCACACAGCAACTGGCAACACTTTGTGTTGAAGAGCCCAATACACAATAGCACAGATTTTTAGTCTCTTTCCTTGAGAAGGGGAGAGCAGGGGGCAGTTTTTTAGAAACCCTGTTTCTGGGATTGGCCTGGCTTGCTGTCACAGGTGTATCAGTTTGATGGGAGCTCTCCCAGGTGGACAGCTTTTCTCTGGGCAAGCCATAGTGGGCAGGCCAGTGTTTCCCCTTCACCATTGACAGAATTATCTGTGCACATAAGGTCAAGCATATTCTGAAGTGGTGATAGGACTACTGAGGCCTCATCTCCTCTCCAAAATTGTCATTTTAATGTAAACATGAGAAACAGGCAACCAGGACAACAGAGAGAAAGGGAAACAAATACAGATAACAGACCAAAACAGAAACCCCTGAGGGAAGCTTTTATTTGAGTATCTGCTACGTGATTTCAAGCTTGATCAGAAACTTGCCCAATATTATCGTGAGAGGCTTCATAGAACATCCCTTGATCTCCTGTCCTTTCCCCCCAGAAGTTCTTTTGTATGTATTAAGGCTAATTTTGGCTCTTGGATAGAGATTTGTGACTCTCCCTGAAGGGAACAGACCTTAGCTCTGGATCCAAAAGTAACAGATGCCATCAGTGTGAGTCACAACAGCCACAAAGTTTTTCACAAGCAATCATAATGCTGAACTAAAGTCTCCCTCAGTAGAGAGGAGAATATTAATAGCTAAAAAAATCCAATGGCAATGTTCTCTTGAGTGTTTCACAGCAGGAATTTTCTTCAGTAGGAATTGTGGAGTTGGCCTCAGATACAAGGGAAGTCTAATTTAGAAGTCTGTTATTAAAGTTATATAGCAACACCACAGGGCACAGAATGAGATTTCATCAGTTTAATTTATATTGATTTAAGCAAACTTCGATTTGCTCTTTGCCCTCCCTATCACTCAGCTCACAAAGCAACCTGATTCTCTTGCATTCTATTTCCAACACCTCACAGGGCATGAACTGTTCAATTACAGAAGCTAAGAAACCCACCACCTTCAGACATCATCCCTTAGGGACCAGTTCAGTGTTTCAGCAGTCTCCACAGAGTACCAGGCCCACAGAAACGCTGACAGAAGTGGCACCAGACAAAGCACAAGGACAGGAGTATGATGACAGCAGAGAGAAGCAGCCAGAGCAGAGGAGGACAGTGCCATGGAACGAGGAGGTCGGAGTATGGCTTCTTACTTTTGAGGGGTCCTCTGGGAGTTGTTGCAATTGAACCCCTCCCTCTGGCTGTGTCTTCTTCTCTAGCTTCCTTTTTTGATCCCTCTCCATCCAAACATCATCGAAGCTGAAGCACTTATAGAGGGGTTTGGGTCTCTTGCTCCTCCTCTCTGGAGTCTCCTTGGCCTTTTCATCTGGAGCAAGGGAGGGGAGCCTCTGGGCTTTGCCCTCCAGGGTGGAGACAGGGTGTGGGCACGGTGGGACCCGGGGGGGCCTCCTTTTGCGATGGGGAACCCATTTCTTACTAGGCCTCTTTTCAGGTGCTGTTTGACATGGCTGCTTACACTCCTGTTTTACAAACTGCAGGTGAAAACACAGCGTTTGTTGGATGGAAAATTGGTTTGCTTCAAGTCAGTTTGAACAGAAGATGTCAAAGCTCAGTTATTCAGCCACAGAATGCTCAGAAGAAAATGCTAAGGAGCACTCCACCCTGAAGCAGCAGCTCTGCCATCCTTTGAGGGTGCAATAAACACTCCTTGTGCACAGGACAGTGCCCTGTTCACCCTCAGTTTAGATGGCATATCACACTGAGATACCACCAGGATTTAGGTCACTCTGTCTGTATAATATTATTTACAAAGACAGACGATGTCTCTGAAAATAGAAAAATGACCTTTTGTGTGTTTCTGGTTTTCCAACTGTACTTCAGTTATACAATGTGGAAAGGCTTCGTAGATGCCTGCAGGTCTGATATGTTAAGCCCTGTGCTTCCTGGTGTGCTCTTGACACTATCCATTTTATTTGTTTGTGCTGGGCCAAGAGTTAGGAATTGCATAGCTTTGCCCTTCACTCCCATTTCAGTGGTTGCACAAAATTACAGATTTTATATTAGAATAACTTGAAATCAGGTGTGCCCTGAGGCAACCAGCTATTACTCCAGATAGCAGCAGTGTAAGAATCAATAATATTTAAGAGAGGAGATAACAACATTGGGGAATGAGTGAACTTAGGAGTCTCATGACCAAAAAATGCTGTGTCCTGACAATAGCATCTGTCCAGTTTCTCACACATTATTTGAAGAACCCAAATAAAACAACCCTTAAACCATCAAAGGCCCTTCCTATCTATTTTCAACTATCCAACAATTCCGGGTCAATTCTTCTTTGCCCTTGCTAAGAGATGCCACAGTCTAGAAAGCATAGATTCTGTGAAAAAGGTGTTTGGTGCCTAACCTCACCTTATGGGAGAGGAGCAAGGAGAACATGTGAATTCCAAACATGGGACATTTTTAGGACAGTTCCCTCTTGCCTGCTAAGTGACACAATTATTCAAGTAAAATCATGCCATGAACAGATTAATTAAACATGTAGTGAAGGGCCTGGCAGATGGGCAAACTGGTAATGGTTCTGTCTTGCTGTTTTCAGCATAAAATCTTTGTCCTGGATGAAGCCTGGAGAATGTTTTCCATTGGCAGGCAATGAGAGAGGGCTGGTGTGTGCTCCACCAGGCTCAGATGAGTTACTCACCTGAGTGTAGCCAGAGGTGTCCAGGGCAAGCTGAATCAGTGCAGTTTGGCACAGCACTAACACAGATAATGCTGACACAACTGAAAAACACCCAGCTGGGGCTGGGGAATAAACACAAATCCCCATCCTCGAGAGCACAATGGGAAGTGAGCTCAAGAGCTTCACTATTACAGATATATTTTGCACTAATGTCTTTACTCATGTGGAACAGAAAAAGATTTTTCTTCAAATTCACCAATAAACTGAATTTTATCTCCTCTCTAGGCAGCAGCATACATAAGGAAGGCCATCCTTAGCATATAGATGATAATTATTTTGGAAAGACTTAACACTGCAAATATACTTTGCCCAATGTATGTTGGATTTTCAGAGATTCCTGAAAATACAGATTAATTTAAAAAATCCAGGGTGCAATTCTACTTCATTTCACAATGTCATGGAAATGGAAATAAATAAAGCCCTATCTATTTTAATACATTAGATGTTGTGTTTTGAAAGCTGGAACATTTACATTAATTTCTGGGCTCCAGCTGCATGTGTCCAATTTCAGATATCATATTCTGCAGCCTCCAGAAGAATCAGGAAGATTAAACTGGTTTTATGTCTTAGATACCATTTAAATTTTTTATGGTTTTCTTTGAATAATTTAATCTAGCGATCAATTTAAGTAATTATTTTTTTGCTCCTAATGGTTACATTATAGCATGTGGGCTTGCCTTTTCAGGGCTTTACACATGCCTCATCTCTATGCACTTTTCTAGATGTTCTTTTCAGCTGTAATTTACAGGTCAGTGATTTTATTCATCCTCCGAGAGGCTTCATCTGTTGACAGTGTGTATAGTCCAAGTCTCTTGCTTTTTCCTAGGCTGCACTCTCTTGTTTTGGAATGCAGTGTCCAGTTTTAAGCTTGTAGGTTAAGCTGGTGCCAATGAAACAAAAGATTTTCAAGTAAAGCTAAGCACAGAAGGGAATAAAGCTAATTCTCTTCCCCTTTTCTCTCCTGGAATTCTGATACTACAACCCTCACTTCTCAAACTGCCACCCAAACACTTCTTTGGAGCTTTAGAGAAAAACCCCAAGCCAATCAACCAAAACAGTTTCATTTGGGAATATGTGAGGAGAGGTTGAGAGCTGGGTTTATTCAAGCTGATGAGGGGGCTCTAAAAGCAGTATAAGAGCAGTCACCAACAATCTTGTATTCACGTGGATGATGGATCCAAGCTCTTCTTAGTAGTGCCAGACAAGGCCACAAGACAGTGGCCAGAAACTGCAGCTTGGAAAGTTCTTGTTAGGCATTAGGAAAAAAAAATTCCCAAGGAATATGTTTCTCAGAGAGGCAGTGAAACCTTCAGTAACGGAGGTTTTCGAGACTTGGCAAGATAAAGCCATGGTTCTGCCTATCTTTGTTTGTTTGTATACAAATAATAGGGAATTTCTGTAAAAAAATATGGAGAAAGGGTAGGATAAGAGCATCTTGGAGGGTATCAAAGATTTAAAATAAGCTGAGATGTGAGAGGCAAAAGGCAACAGCAGCAAAAACTGTGTGTGGCTGATTTGAGTTGAACACAAGCAGCCCTCAGCTGTTGTGAATTGATCAAGCAGTTCCAGATTAGTGAACCCTCTGAAAATTGTCTGCTTGGGGTATGAAATAGCTCATGCACTCTCTCAAGTGCCACTTATGACAATCTGCTCAAAAAAAATTATTCTCCCATTTCTTAATGGTCTTATTGTTGCTGATCAGCAATAATACTGAAAAAGTAGCATGGTCAAGGCATGTTCTGGGATCTCAGTTACAGCTCAATGTTGGTCACTCTGGGGGGTTGTGCTCAGCACTGAAAAAGATTCCTAAACTCCCTGCCCCTTACAACTTGGGAAATCCTCTCTGGGATTAAAAGCCTACTGATGGAGGAAGTGTCTACTTTCAGAGGTCTCAGCCAATCACAAAGTCCCTACTGAAGATCCAGTCTGTTCCATGAGATTCAGTCTATGCCAAGGATTTAATATGTTACTTGGATTAGAACAAAATATGACATGAAAAGGAGACCCTGAGTCTGAAGTTTGGGGTTTTTTTCTGTCTGTTGTAGAAAAGGCAGAAAAGGACTTCTAGGAGCATCCAAAAGGCACTTATGCTGACTGCAAAAGACACTTGGTACTTCAACGGTCAGCTACTCATTGTCTAAAGAAAATGATTTTACTTCTTAAAAAGTGATTGCTAGCTATAGGAATTGATTTCTTTGTTGCCTTTCACAATGAGAAACTTATTTACTATAAACCAGTTACAAGGCTTAATTCTGCCTTAAGAGGGGTAAAACTCAGGTTAAAAGTGGAGATGAACAGAGGGTGATGTTTGTACAATCTTTAATGGTGTTGTGATTGCTCCATTCCTTTGGAGTTTTGTAGCAAATCCTCCCTTTAAGAGCACATCAATTTGTATAGTCTTGAACAGAAACACAAAGAATGAGTAGTGCTACCTGTGATAGACCAAGAGGAATATTTATGCACTCATCTAACCAATGAGTCATCGAGCCATTGAAGAGTTTTGCTGGAATTCCTAAACCATAGCAAAGCCACTTACTGCAACCCAAACCCACCCCCTGATCATTCCTGACAACTCACCTCATCTCGGAGCATGTCACTAATGGAAGAAGCTGTATTTAGGCTGATCTGGGATTGACTGCTTATGCCACTGTCATCCCTCTGGAAGTCATCCAACGAGTGTAAGAGACTTCCTCTGGGTTTCAGTGTCTTTGGTCTCTCAGGAGCCTCCAGGTTGCTTTCCACTCCAGAGCTGGTCCCAAAAAAGATCATGGAAGTGGCACACACTCGTCCAGGATAACGGGAGTTCTTGTGGTGAGAAGTGGAACGTGAACTCTGAGGTTTGGGACTCATGGGCCTACAAGGCATGTCTTTACCATCAGAATTTGAGAGCTGGGGACATGATGGACTTGACTGACCAAATGCCAACTGCAAGTCAGTGGAGCTAAATGGAGATTTCATCCAGTATTCCTCTAGGGAAGTATTTAAACTGTTGCTCAGAACCTCCTGCTGTTCATCACAGTCTGAACTCTGGGAGTACCTGATACCCAAGTCATGGGACTGTACTCGTCTTCTCCACATACGTGCAGGTGAAGAGACATCAACAGGCTCCACTGAGCTGTCAAAATAGTTGGAGTCTGTTGAGGAGCCGTGATCCGTTTCTGTTTTCAAAAAGGTATTTCCATTGGAACCATGCTGTCGCTCCACTGGTGTTCCCATGTGGCCACTGGTTCCATGAAGACTCTCCTGTGTGGATGATAAACTTACTAAGACAGGCCTTTTTATCCCATCTGCCTCCTTGCTTTTTAGAAAAGCTTTCCAGGCGCTCTGGCGAAATTTGGCTTTCTCCTTTTCATTTTTCGCCGATGCTTTTGAGCTTTGCTCAGTGTTTTCCTTTTCTGGACATTTGGACTCAAATAAGCTTGAGAGGGATTTGTGTGCCAAGGCCAACCTTGTCCTGAACTTCTTGCCCTCAGGGGTTTTGTTTCTTTTGTGTTCATTTTCAGAGAATGATTTTCTAGTCCCTGAGTGTTCCACAGGTTGATTGTCATTGTTTTCAGATGAACCTGAAACTTGTCTATCTGCATCATCCATCAGTATCCGACCAGAGCCAGAGGCCTTCCTCAGGCTCAATCTGTTGAATAATCCTGTAGGTCTCTCATAAAATAAATCATCATCGTCGGAGTACTCAGAGGTGTAACTTTCCTTCCTGTGGAAGAGTAAACCAGACGAACAACTTTTGAAAGACAGTAAACTTGCAGTGTCTTCATCATCTTTCCCAACATCCAGTTCTGTCTTTGCCTTGCTGCCAAAGATACTGCTGCTTCCTTCATTTTCCCATGAGGCAGGCTTAGTTTTCCTGAAAGGTGTCATTTTTGAGAACACTAAAAACCTGGAAGCTTTCCCGCTATTCTCATTCTTTGTTGGCTTTTGCACAGTGTTATGAAGAGAGCTGTCACTTCCCAGGATGTGGGATGAGTTCTCATCCAGTTCCTCGCTGTTAGTGCTGCAGGTACTTACATTATCCAGGCCCAGCATGAAAGTGCCATGGGTCTCCCTGTTCAGAGACTCATCAAAGACATCAGACACATCCAGACTGAGGGCACTGTCTTTGCTGGGGCTAGAGGTGTCTTCTGCAGGAGAGCCCTCCTTTCTTTCCCAAGGAGAGGGTTCTGTACAAATACCTGTTTCTTCATTTGAGCCATTACAGCTTTCCTTTCCTTGCCTGCCTACTGCCTGTTCAGAGACAATGCTGGGCCCCTGAAGGCTGACACCAGCACCATGTCCCTGACGCAAACTGCTTGCACTGCTGCTGGTTTTCAGTGCACTGGTAATATTTAAACCTTTCTCTGTGCTTCCATATGCTTCGCATCTCTCTTCCTTAGACACTTGGTAATGGCTTGTTCCAGGGTTTCTAGAGCCTGACTTTCCCAACTGTCCGGATTTGAATTCAAAACCGCTGTCTGTTTTGCAGGGCTCTTCCTCAGAGGCCATCACACTTCTGCCCTCTGATTTTACAGTGCTGGGCCCTTCAAGGGTCCAGAGCCTGACACCAGCACCATCTCCCTGACACGCTCTGCTCACACTGCTGCTGTTTTCCAGTGCCACTGCACCAGTCACCAGTGTCCCTGTTCTGCAGGGCCCTTCCTCAGAGACCTTCACACCGCTTCCACTGGGGGATTTTACAAGTGATTTTTCACACAGATCTGTCTGACTTTCTGCAATAACTGTATGACTGCCTGGTGGTAAAGCAATATTCCCTAGTTCCACTTTTGCACTTGCTACTGCAGAATTACTACAGGTGAACCCTAAGGATGAAACTGCTTCTGTTTTCTCTCTTTTCTCTGCTGAAATTTCTGTTTTCACTTCAGCTGTACCCCTACCAGAGAGTACCTCTGCACTGCCAGGAATGGGGTTAATGGCCAGAATTTGTTCTTCACAGTTACAGCTTTCACTGAGAACTTTCTCTGGCTCATCATGAGATTTACTGACAATATGAGGAGACATCAAATCCTTGCTCACTACATTTCCCAGTGTTTCAGCTGCCACTTCAGTAGGAAGGTTATCATTCAGTGTTTTGGACTGTAATCCTTTCTCCACTACAGAGACTGTAATTAGGGCAGGCTTTAATTCTGGGATAGTCATTAAATCCCTTCCCTGCCTTATATCATCTGATCTGGGAGTCCTTTCAACAGCAAAAACACTTTCTTCATCCTTTCCTTTATGAGTAGAATGTTCATTTGTTCCTAGCTCCAAGTGGCTCCTTAAGGCACCAGTTTTGCAACTTGTATTTTGCTGCACTGACTGTCCATTCTCTGCTCCTCTGTCACTGCCATCTGGTTGTGTTGCAGTTTCCAGGACTTTCCAACCAAAGCCAAGATTAGAAGAATCATCTGCCCATCTTTCTCCTGCCACAGCCTCTGAATCTGACAATTCAGATTCAAGGCCGTTCTCCAAATGTTGCTGCTGTAGTCCACTACTGGAAACACAGTTCACAGAACAATCACAGTCTCTGCTTTCCACAACAGCAGGAACTCCTGCATGAGAAGCTTCAGGGTTCTCAGTGCCATCAGTGTCCCATTGAACATCAATATCACATGGAAATCTATTTGCTTCCAGATCTCTTTCAGCTTTGTACTCATTGTTTTGTGTAAGTTCCTCAGTGTTTATGATCACTGGGTCCCAATCCAGGGTAGAGGATGTCTCCTTTTGGTTTGGATTGCCCTCACAAACATCACTCCATGTTAAGCTGTCAGCACAAGTACCAGCTGGCTCTGGGCTAAGGCCACATGTCTCTGATTTAGAGTGCAAATAATAATCAGTGCACTGGGGAGAAGCTGCTGGTTGAGAAACCTGCCACTCCTTTGAGTCTATGTTAGTATCAAGAAGAGATCTTTTTATGCCAAATTGACCATCTACTTCTATTGCCTTTTCAGGGCTTACAGTTACCCTTCCTAATTTTTTCCAAGTATATTCAAAATCCAGCTCTTGAAGATGTATTCTGGAACACGACCATCTAAATTTGTCAGGTGAGTGAATACAGCCCACCACACATTCTGTCTCACTTTGAGCACTGATATTTTCAGGTACACTGTGCCATGTTTTACTTTCTCTAATCTCTGACCTTGTGTGTGGTAGCCGAGATTTTGGGTTGAAGCAATTCTGGCAGAAGGGTGAATCTGATGTCAACATGGTCTCTGTACTCCCATATTTTATCCTTTTACCTGTAGTGTCCTCACTGTCAGCTGAATTCCTCCTGCTGCATTTTATACTGGACATAGACTTTAATTCACACTTACAGTCAGATGTCTCAGTGTCACTTTTACAGTTAGGTCCATTTGTTTTGAAATGAAGATTAGGCAGACTACAGCTTGCTGCTGCATCTGACCAGAAGGAAAGCTGCTGTACCTCAGGAAAAATCAAACAACTTTCTGAGTTTGCTTTGAAACAAGCAATGCCAAACACTGCACGATGTTCCTTCAGTCTTGCAACATCGTTTTCTGTGAGTACTGAGTTGGAACAGGACTGCACTTCACTGCTTTCTAACTCTGCCTTACTCTGCAGTGCTGTTACTGACTTTGTCTGTGATAAAATGCCCTCTTCACAGACTTGGCTCCCTGTGATGGAAATATCACTAGATAACGTTAGCTCTTCATCACCCAGTTCTTCACCCTCTAACTCTGCAAACTGTATGCAAAATTCAGTTTTGCTTGGTGCTTCTTTTGTCTTGGGGGACAATTCTAGCTGGGTGGACTCTGGTTGCCTGGAGCACTTCAGTTCATGGCAGGTTGCTGCCTTTTCTTTGGGAAGATTACAGCACAGGGGTTTTTTTTCAGTAAACAGGCAGTTTGAATCCGAGCAAGCGTTCCCAGTTACGTCACTGGAAAGGGATTCTGTGTCTGATGCGCTCTCATAAGGCTCAGTTTTTACATCTGACAAAGATCCACTCTGATGTGACACAGTTTCAAAATAATCTTCATCTGTTTCTTGGCTGGACCCACGTACCTCCAGCTCGGCTGTGCTTGGGGTAGAAGAACTCAGATCGTCTTCAAACTCTCCTTCACTGATGTAGTTTTCAACTGGCTGTGGGGTCTGTGAATAAACAACAACAAAAAAATGGCTTATGAATGATATCCCACAGCAGCAGGGTAACATGAATTATTATCAGGAAAGGGACTTCAGAACACAATTGATTCAATACATACTGATGTCTTTGCAAGTTATATTCCATGTCTTACTTCTTGATGGTCCTGAGGTTTTTCTATTTCTTGCTTTTTTGTGTTTTTGTTTGGTTTTTTTTGTTTGTTTGTTTGTTTGTTTGTTCTTTTTCTTTAATGTTTCTTAATTAACCTTTTTTTTCATTTTCATATGTAACTATGCAGAGGCCAAAATTTTACTTTTGCCCATATCTTTCATAGTCCATTACCAAAACACTTTTCACATTCAAATACATCAAACAGAAATCATCCCTTGGCAGTAGATCTAGAAACTCCAATGTACACTTCAGATCTGAGGAGGAGGTTTATGTGAAAAACTTGGGAAGTAATTATTAGTGTCTGCATTACAGAAATGTGGCATAAATATATGCAGACTAACTGCACTTGAGTAATCAGAAAACAACCCATACCAAAACTTGAACCCAAGGTGAAAAAGGTCTTAAATCTCATTTTCCAGAAGGGTCATACCAGGAGCACTACATGGATCAATTATCAGAGCATATCCAAATCATTGGATCTGAGCTGAAGGATTAAAACTACACTGTCAGTATTAGGAAATGTTTTTGTTACAGACAGCTAGTCCTGGGAGAGCCTCAGTCTTCTTTTCTCCAGCAGAAGTCTGGAGATTTCTCAACTTTGAAGCAGAAATGAAGTCATAGCAAAGTGACTTCAAAGTTTCCTGAGGTAAAAATAGTACTTGCTGTCTGTGAGCTTCAGGTTCAGCTATTGTCAGAAGTTCTGCCAATGTATCCAACTGAGATATTTGACTGGTTTCAGCTTCAGTCCATTCCTATATAGAATGAGATGCCACATAAATGTAAAAGGCAGCCTTTAACCCTAATGCTGGATGCCTCTTTACCCAGGTTTTGGTGACAGTCCTCACAGGAATGATTGGCATATTTTAAAATCTGAAAGCTGAGATAATAAAGAGTGAAAAACTTTCCTTTAAAAAATAAAAAGGGAGGCAAAGCAAACCAAACAAAAACCAAAAAAGGACCACAAGAGAATGGCATCCATCATACTAGGACAAAAAGATCCTTTTTGTCACATTCACCAGGGTGCTTTGTCACAGAAGAAGTGTGAGTCCTCATATGGGAAGACAAATTACAAATCACATCAAAGGACACGTCACAGGGTTTCTGATTTTAGACTCCAAAACTTAGTAAATTGGAAAAATAAAGAGTTATTTCTGTATGAGAATTTCTCTAGAAGAAGACTGGTATTTTCTCTTGGCAGAAGAATGAAAATACAAACTGAATGGAGGAAGCAAGGGGGAGAATTCAGTACTTCAAAACAAGTCCAAAAGTCACTCCTGAACCCGATCAAATTGCACTGCAGTGGCAACACGAGTCACACAAGCAGCAGAGCAATGTGTCCTTACTGTCTGCAGTCAGGGACACGGGGAACTGAGGTCCCCCAGTCACGGCAAATCCCGGTGTCCCCAGGACAGGAGCGGCCAGCAGTGAGCAGCACAGAGCAGCGTTTCAGTGGAAATGTGGGAGCAGTTGGCTCACACAGCAGCGAGTGCAGCAGCAGCTGCTCGGCAGTACCAGCTCTGCCCCCTCAACGCTGCTCTGAACACAAACTTACAGATGGCAAGAAACTAAGATAAAAACTATTCGAGCAAGTAGAAGCAAAGTAATGAAGATGCCCAACTGTCCTCAAGGATAATTGCGAATTAATTTGAAAAAAAAAAAAATAGGGCAGAAATCTCTTATGCTCCATCTATAATTCCAAACATAGCTATGTCAGGATATTCATGTTGTGACCCCCTCCCAAATTAATTATTTTTAATGGGCATTATACAAAATTATGCATTTAAAGCAGAAACAGAGGCCCCACAATTGCTTCCACGATTTGTGGGAAATAAGGAAAGAACTTCTAGGTATGAAGGGCACCAATTAATGCCAACCACCAGTCTTGCTCTCCCCTGAGTGCTTTTCTCTTGCATCTCTCTTACAATCACTGAAATGTGCCAAGAAAATAGGATGAAATTGAAGTTACTGACCTGTCTTGCTGTTATTACATGTAGCCATATATAATCATGTCAAACTAAAGTCACTGGAAAAATAAACCTTGTGATTTTGATGTGTGAAGACCTTTATCTCCATATAAAATACCTCCCATCTGGGTTGCTCTCATATGTGACATTTGCTCCTATGGGCTAAGTCACTCTTGGCTTCCAAACATTTTTTATTTGGTGGGAAAGTCAGGTACCATTTTTTCTCTGGATCAGATTTGACATTTGACTAATTTTCTCACACTCTATTATATTACACAATAGCGAGTTTCTCAGATATTGTGTCTCCTTAATTTTCTCTGCCTAACACTTGGCAGGAGAGGTTAAACACGCAATAATCTTACTTCAACTAGACTTTCAAAGAAGGATTTTATCTTTAATTTTCACAACCACAAACATCTGACCATTTAGATGGCTTTTGCTTTTACTTTGCATACAAGTTTCCCAAACAAGTCTGACTTGCTTTCCCACTAACTTGGACCTGACCCTAGTTATCACCTCCTTTCCAGCTCAAGGAACATCAGAAGACTTTTTCCCTGAAGCCAAGAAAACACGAAAGCATTTTCAGCTGATGTTTCAAAGGATCCAGACAATTGTTTTCTCCACAGGTGATGGTAACAACTCTTGAGTTGCTATCAATATACATTTCATAAATCTCCATTCACACCTTGTTTGATGGAAAGGCACAGCCCAGTGTCTTTGATTTGCTAAAATGCAGTTCCCATTAACAGGTGAGAACAAGGCAGCTGTCCTCTGTGCCCAGGGCCTGCACACCAGGGAAAGGAAATGTGCAATTCCCAGGGCAGGGGTGAGGGAATCATTTACAGGAGGTCTCATCCTGCAGAGTGCTGTGTGCTCTGAACTCTGCCACTTAAAAAGCAGGGAAGGGAAGAAAGATAAAGCTAGTGAATGAAAGTGTGCTCTTCACTGCAATGTAAGATTGCTAAAACAGCTGTTTCAGGTTTCAGCTGTAATGTTGTATAGGGTCACTTGGGTTTAACTTGTGTCCTGTATGTTTGAAAAATAAGCTCAATGGAATTACCGAGGTGACTGAGTCTCTGGAACTCCTCCTTGGCTTTCCAGGGATCCTGACTCAGTATGAAATTCTTAACTTTTCATGATAGTTAAATGGTTAATATTCTAACATGGTAGCATGAAACTCAGCCTCTGTGTAATGAGAGCTGTGAAAAGCTGAGATTTTTCTACAACCATGTAGGGACTCAGGTGGCCTTGGGGTTTGAAAAATGCTGGTCAAAGAACTGTTATTGTCATTATGGATATCCTGAGCTGAGGGCACAGAGGAAGAAACAAAGGTATGTTCAGTACCAGGACAGAAACAGCACTTGAAATACCCAATTTCTCCTTTTTGTGACTTTGATACACCTCTGTTCTGAAAGGGACAGTCTTGGAAAGACAGGGAGGAGTCTGGCCTCAGGGCCTTGGTCTCTCCAGCTGGGCAGGCAAAGGTTGCCCAAGATAATGGTACTTCTAGGATGTTACTTGGATGTTTGCCAGGTTGGAAATGCTTGAAAATATCTAAGATCACCAAGCCTTTCCAGAAAAACAGTCACAGAAATGGCTTTTCATGAACTAAATTATGTTCTTGGATTTAAAGCAAAGATGGCACAAAAAGGGTTCCCTTCACATGGAGTTTTGTCACAGAGGTCAGAAGTGGTTCCTGGCAATGATGGAGCACAGCTGCCATCCCAAGGAAGCAGTCACACCACCTCAGTCACCACAGAGATACAGCAAAAAAGCCCTTCACACGTATTTGGGGAAGAGAGGCAGACCCAGAATTAATGGTCTCAACTTGCCTACACCCATCCACACTTAAGTAAATGCAAAGCCTGTCCAGAAATCCTTAAGGCAAACTGGATGCCAGTCAGGAGTTGGATTATATATGGCATAAAGAGACACAGGCCTACCTCAGGGGAACTTTGTGTGGCAAAATAATTTGCATGTAAAGATTTATTCTGTGAAGAGAAAATAAAATTCTTTGGGAGAGCCCTCCCACATGCCCAGAGTTGTGTTTTTCAGGGTTCACATAAAACAGAAGCCCAGAACTTGAGAAAGGCTCTGAAATTAATGATGACACAACCACCCCTCAAAAAGCTGCCTCTGGGAAAGGAATCCAGACATGAGGTGACAGTGCAAGGTACAGTGCAGTAGCTGCAACCCACCCCCAATCCCTCTGCAGTGATCAACTGTGGCTGGAAAATGGCCTAGCAAAGCCTCAAATTAGAAACTATACAGAAAACATCATGTCAAATAGCCACATAAGGTCCCTGAGGCTTCAAATTATCTTCCTGATCAACTCCAGATACCCAAGCTCTTTTGTTAAATTGCCTTTATTTACTACTGCCTTGTAAAAACAAACCTTGTTACATTTAATGAGAAAGAAGTAGATTGAAAGACATTAACTTCAGACAGAACTTTTATTTCTTAGTCAGCAGAAAACCACTTTTTCTGAATTGCCTGTCATTTTGGTGGATATTACAGGTGCTACAGATGTTTATAAAGAGCAAACCAGCAGGAAGCAGAGCAGATGCAGCACTGTGCCCTGATGACTGCTGAGCAGGGATGCTGCTGTCAGCAGAGGTTCTGAACCCTCACACTCATTCTGCTCTGTGCATAAATGGCAATTCGACAGGCTCTCTGAAAGGCACTAGAAATGAAACCCTCTGCAGGTACTGGGGAAAGTGCTCCATAACCACTGAATTATGACATTTGCCTTGCAAAACATATTCAGGTTTTCATGTAGGACACAAACATTTGCATCTTAACTGCACAAGAGGAAACAAAATTCACAGATGGATGAGAAAAGCAACTTCCCAGGAGGTTCTTGCTCCAGTGCAGATATGTATAGGCAACCAAAAGTGATTTTGGCACTAAGCAGTTTGGTGACACAGATGTTAAACATCTACACACAGCAATAGCACTGTTTGTAGGGCTCTCAATCTAAAGTGGCAACATTTTTATATATAGAACCATTTATATATGAAGTCACTAAAACAACATATCTCCCTTTTCCACAAAAGATGGTGTTTTTTATTGTCCCCAAAAGGTGCAGTTACTTTTCACTAAAAAGTCTCTCAAAGCCAGTAGTGCTGATTTGTGAGAACTCGCACTACACTAATGACTGCTGGCATGAGGAAACAGCATGTGGATATCCACTGCATGTCCTTCACTGGAAAGCCTCCAAATGGTTAAGCAAGTCCAAAATCAGCAGGACAAGAGAGCAAGGCTCTGGCAGCTACCATCACTTGAGGTGGTGGTGCCAGGTGAAAGAGGGAGGGAGGAGTTGGAACCAGTGCCAAAACAAGGCACAGAATCAGTGAAATGTCTGAACATCATAACAGCACCATAACTCCCAAAACTTCTGTGTGTTACCCCACCCATCAGCAGCTTGAGTGATCTGTTTCTGCCCAGAGCCCTGGTTAACCTGGCCCCAGAGGTCACCTGGGCCTCCACCACATTGATCAGTACAGGACTGCAAGGGCAGACAGGTACCACAGGCATTGGGGCTGCTGCACTCCACAGCTTCTCCAACTCTGCTCAACAAGCCAATTCCAGCACAAAAACACTTTTACAGCCCAAAGCCAAACCCAGCATCTCCCCTCGGACAGTGACACTCCTGCTGCCACAGAGAGCTCAGCAGAAATGTTGGCCAAGGCGTGGGGGATCCCAGAGTGTGGGGTCTGGGAGCCATCTAGAGGTGCAGAGGTGCCTGGCCACAGCACTTTGCACAGATACCACTGCCCCTAATAAACACAGGCTGCATTCCAGTGCCTCATCATCAAATCCCTGCTCTTTAGTTCCAGCCAGGTAAGACTGCCCAGAACATGAAGAGGTGGGGCAGTGAGGAGGCAGAAAGGTTTCCTGTGTTAAGCAGATGATAAATGTGCAAGATAGCAGAAGATAAGTGTACAAAATGATTGCACAACACTGAAGAGTTCACGGCTCTCTGTGTCTTGTATCTGTGGTTTATTTCTCCCATTCTGATGCAGTTTGCATCAGAAATACATTTTTTTTATCAGTGCATCAATGAGACATAAAACTATTATGAAAATATTTGTGGGTTTATTCTCACAAACTGACAGCTGATCTGTACCAAATTAAATCCTACACTTTAGCCAAGGCACTAACTATGTAGGTTCACTCTTTAAATGTAAAGTTTAGACTGCATCAATAATTAATATTGTTACTGTTTCGAAATATAAAAATATAATTTTTTGGTCAACATGATAATATAATATGTCAAATCAAATTTGGAACAAATTTGGAACAGGTAAAATTCAGACTCCAGAAGTTTCCCTGCTCTTGTACAAAATCTGTGACCATTGCACTGCAATGCTCCCTCTGCTGGCAAATCTCAAAGGAGGATATTGCTTATTGCCTCACTGTGCTTCTGCCTTCAATGCATGAAAAGCTTATATTGTTAGATGGCTGGTTGTCTTTTCATGAAAACTGGGATATATTTTGCTTGCCTTTTAAAACCAGGTCAACATTCCTCCTCCCTCACACCCCTTCTCTATTTTATTTTAACAGGGAAAAGCTTGGTACTGTCCAAGCAAAAGAGAATCAGAAGTTCATGTAGAAGCTAGAGTGTAAAGATATGGGCAGATAACATGGCTGCTCCCATAAACTGGGGGACTAACCCTCAATGTAAACACTTTTTGTACTGAAAAGGAAACTAACACACCTGGCCACAGGAAGGTGCCACCTCAGAGTCATGGAGCAATGTGCATCTATCTCTGTGTGAATTTTACCATTAGCCTTTCTGCAAGGCAGGTGCACTTACAGAAGGCTGAAGCTGTCTGGCAGAAGCACCACTCAGCTGTGCACAGACCAGTAGTCCTACCTAGGAACTGTGGGAATCCTCTCCAAAGACCCATGCTCAGCTCTTGTGCTCTGCAGCTCAAGAGCTTTGAGTAATGACATCCAGAAATCAATGGAAATTTGTATTCTCTCTAAAAGGTCATTTTGGCCTGCTACTCTGCACTAAATGAACACAACATCCGTGGTTAGCTTCCCTTCAATGTGTTTAAGGGCTTGACCCCTTAGCTGAGTGGGAACCTTAAGGATTCCTGGTGAAAGAAATAGAGATCTGCTCTAGAAGTCCAGGTAGCAAGTGCTATAGTGGTGTGTCCTTCCACCATAACTCTGCTGCCATTCCATTTTTGTGACTACACTTTAGAACAGACATATTTACCTTTTTCAAATTCAATTTTTTTTTTTTTCCCCAGAGTGCTGTTGAGAAATTATAGAAGGAATACTGAATTGAAGGAGTATGAAGAGAGCAGACAAATTTAAAGACAGGACAAACTCCTCTAAAGAAAAAAGCTATGGAAGAAAAAGGCTCCACTTAAAGACAAAGAGTGTTTCAGGAGATCCCAAGTGTGTATGTGCATATAGACATAGCCACAAGATACCCACTGGTATTCCCTCAGTTATCATCAATTCAGTGCTCAATAATGGGACTGCAGTGAAATTGGAAGCTGAAGGTCGTGAGGAATACAGCTTGTTTATTTTATAACCACTCTAACCACTCAGTCCACTTTTAAAACCAGACTTTCTTTGTTTAGGCTAGATTTCAATCTGCAGAATTATAATTCAGAGTGTTAATTAAAACAGGACTCAGAAGGAAAGGGCCTACATGAAGCCCAGGAAATGCAAGGCAGTGATTGATACCAAATCCTGCCTTTCCTGCCATCACTGAAAACATCACCACAAATTGCCCCAAACACTCAGCCACTGCAGCTCCCTCTTCATTATGTTGTTTGCTTTTGAACTAATGTTTCTGTGGTCGTGCTGGTCCTTTTTATCAGCCCTGCTGCAATATGATTACACCAAACACCCTTCCTCTGGCACATCCTCCTGAAATCCTGGATGCTGCAAGGCCCATGACCCAAAAGTGCTGGATAAACATGGTGAGAGTGTCTGCCCCAAGGTGTTTAATTATGTGGTACAGAGGGAGGGAGACAGGGAGAGGGAGGAAGCAATATGTTCATTAAATGGTTCAGGGTAAATGACTCACTCTAGTTATATCAGAACACCTGCAGCAGAGCCAGACATTGAACCACCTCAGTCCCTGCTCATTAATTTTATCTTTTAATTTCTCAGTTGGGTCTAATAAGTCTCTGAAGGCTTGAGACCTCCCCACACAGAATACAATGTAAACAGAGGAGAAAACCTCAAGGACAGTAAGGAAAGAGATGTGACTAAAAGCTGTGTATATACACCAGCTGGATCCTCTCTGGATTGCCAGCACAAACATGGCCCTAGGATAATTTTAAGCTCTTTCCTATGGCATTTTAAGGAGGCACGATGTCAGAGTAGAGGCAGCAGAGAGATGGGCATCAATGGGAAAAAGTAAGAAGGAAGGGAAGAACAAATGGGAAGGAAAAGCATAGTACCAGATTTTGCATTGTTGAGGTGATTTTAGCAGGGCTCCAAGTGACACTCAGTGAAACATGCACCCCTATCATGAGCTAATAACAGCAGCACTATTTTTTCATGTCTCAGTCTAAGAAATGCCATTACTGCATGGTCTTGATAGCTTTAAGTAAGAGCTTTGCTAACAAAGTCAGCCTGGGTTCTGATAGTCAGATAAGACTTTTTCCTCCTTTTGTTGTCATGTGCTTCATCTTCAGATAGAGTCCTGGTCTGTGTCACTCCATGTGCATAAAACACGAGGCTTGCACTCCTCAGCTGCCCCTACTGACCTTCAGTAGGTGTTTCTTACACATTTGTCCTGCATTTGGGCTCTGGACTCTTGCAACTGTTACACAAAGACAAATTCAGAGGACAGGCTCTACAGCCAAAGGCAGCTCCTAAAAACTGACAACAGGAGATCTGGAGCTAGCAGAAAAATAAGGAACATGGGAAGAAGGATGATTTTCAGACATGGACAAGGACAGGTTAGGTCCTGCTCATGAGTTCAGGAAGGGAACTGAATCCAGCACAACTTTGCATCCTCACATCTTATTTGAGTTTAGCCTAGTTGGGGGACCCAAGGTATTCCAGTGACAAAAGTGCTCACTCCCTTACTCCCCTCTCCAGAGCTGTAGAGAAATCTTCTCAATGAGTTTTTCAAAGCAGAAGAGATCAAATAACATGCCCACTTATATAAAATAACACCTTTCAAGGAAAACTTAGCTAGCAATGCTGTTGCAGAACATGGATTCATCTGCCTGAAGCTGTGCCATTTGCAAAGACCTTTTTTGCCCACTGTTTTCACACATAACAGGAACTCGAAGGGCTGTTTACAGGGATTTTAAACAGGCACAAGAACTGCAGCTGATGTTTGTGGGGTCAGAGTGCACTGGTCCCAGGCAGGGTCAATCCTTTCTATGCCCACTGCAGGCAGAGCAACCCTTTCATGGCAGGGTGGCAGCCACAGACTGAGGCTGAAGTGTGCTGCACACTCTGCCTGTGGGACCAGGCCCTTCAGCTGCTGGGGCTTAGGGAGTGGCTCTCCTGCCTTTTTCTGATGCAGCTGCTCAGTATCCAGCTTAAGGTCTTACTTCTCCTTTGATCTTGGATACCTGATTTCACCTCTGTTCCTTCTCTGTGTAACAATGGCAGCACCTCCAGAGCTCTGAGCTGCACTGTAATGCCAGATTAAGTGACGAGGCAAAAGGGAATGAAATCTCCTGACTCATGAGATGAACTGAGGTCATATAAGCCCAGCCTCATTTTTCAAAATCCACAAAGGTTGTATGAATCTCTGACTGAAATGCCCCCTTCTCTCTCCAAGATCCTGCCCTTTCTCAGGAACCTTTTATCCCAGTGATGACTTCATGTGATGTCCCTTGATTTGATTTAGATTAGATATAGTGACTCTAGTGTAACTACCAGCTGTGCTTTTGCCACAAAACTCCTGTCTCATTTGTGTAAATAGTTTCCAGGGGTTTTCTGACACTTCAAAAGTGCAGGTGGCTAAAACAATAACTACAGTAGTTACAGAGGCCTGGGGAACCTGAGCCTGGCACAGATGAGGCCTCAGCTGGAGCCTTCACAACAGCTTGATGTGTATCCCACATGAGCATACATGGAGCAAGTGGCAATAGTTAAAAGATTATTTAGGATGAATAATGGGGAAAGATTGGAAGTACAGTGTGCATCCCAGAGAGAGAGTACACTGTGAAATCGGTCTTTAACTGCTGATACAAGGAAGGAATCTTTTCTCCTAGTGTATGACAGATAAAACAAGATTTAATGGATTTAAATTGAAGCAGATAAGAATGAAGTTAAAGAAAATCAACAAACCACCAACAGTATGGAAAATTAAAAACTGGGACAGGTTGCCTAGAGAATAGCATGGAACCATCACTTTCTGTGTTTAAGCACAGATTAGACACACCTGACAGGAACGACAGGGAGACTCAGTGGCAGGGCAGAGGAGAAGATCTTTGTTGTCTCCTTGTAACCTTCTAATTCAGTAATTAGTATCTTGAACATGCTTATTAATCTGTTTTACCACAGTACACAGGCCAGGGAGGGATAGACTATTGTAACAGACGTGACATGGAGGAGCAATCATGAGCAAGGAACTCCTGCAGCAATCCAGATTTACAAGCAACCCACATGCATGTATCAGGTACAGAGCTCAGAAAGGGCCCAAGAATGCCCACTGCTGAGAGGAGAGGTCTAGAAAAGGTGACATGAGAAAAGACTGAACACCTGTTGCTAAGCCAAGAGAAAACCTCTCAGTGCAAAATGGCACATCCCACCCAGTCCTCATAACTCCAGCTGTTTATTTCAAAGCTTAAAACCATAGTGTGATAAAAAAGGCATCCAAAATGACAGAAATTGTCCATATCCTAAGTCCTTTGGCACAATCCACATAGGCACATCTGTCCTACATTCCAAGCTGTGCCTGCGGGTCACAGAAAATGTATATTGTGGAGATTCTTCCACTGACAGAAAGCATTTCATGTCCCTCACCAGAAACACAAATTCTGTCCACTTAGTTCCTTGGGAGGGAGGAATGGCTCCTTGTCCTGTCATACCTATGTACCACCAAGGGAGATTCTAGGATTGCAGCAAGTGTTCATTCAGGCTTCCCTACACTTTATCAATGAAGCAGTAATTTATCATTTTGAAATGGAAGGAGCAGAAACTGCTGCCCCTGGAAAGTGTTAGCTACAAGAACATGTCATTCATTGGTTCAGTGGGAAGGACCTGCCTTCCCACATTGGAAGGTTAGAGAGAGTGCTGGAGGATGTGAGAGAAGCTCTAATAATTGTGACACACAATTTCTCCAACTTGGCAACATGCAGAAAGGAGAAAAAGGTCTTGCAGAAGAAAATCGAGGGCAGCAAGATCATGATCAGAGTGGGTATGGTTATATCAAGTTGTTCATTCCTTGGCTGTTCCAGGCCCCCAAACTGCCCTGTGCATCTCCTCAGGTATTAGCAAATTGCTTCACATGGCAAGGAATGCAGAGTGAGATGGGAGCAAGATCCAGTCACTCAATCCACACCACAATTCTTCACCTAGCCAGTGCTAACTTGAATGCACAGAAAGATCTGAAAGCTTATCAGATCAGAGCAATATGCCTTTTAAGCCAAAATCCAGCTTTCAGCACCATAGTCTCAGGAATACAGTAACTATAGCCTCCTACCTAATGATTTTGCTTGGCACAGCACGGGCTTAAAACAATCACAAGATCAGGAAAAAAATCTTGAAAAAGCTGTGTCTCATTTCATACTCTCTTAAGGTCAATTCAAGAAAAATGGCACACAGGCCTGCATGAACATCCAAAAAGCTGTAAACTTTGCTTAACAAAACAGAGCTCAGTTTTGCTCTTAACCACAAAGATCAAGTGACACGTAAAAGGAAACAAAAAGATGCAAATCATACATTTTCAAGTCTTTGAAGATCCTGCTGGCACTGCCTCAGGTCAGAGTACTTCTCACTACAGCTCATTTCCTTCAGTCAGCCTTTTCACTGCTTCATGCTGAATACACAAAGAGTACCAGACATTTTTAGCCTCAATAATGTTTTCATTACCTGTCAGGAACAGCACTAATAACAGGCATTAGAGGCACAACATTCAATTGTTCAGGACAATCTAAACATTTAATTACATTATGGTAGCTAATCACAAATAATTGCCTTAGGGAAGGCAGGGCAGCTGTGAGGGGATTCTGTTTGTTCAGCTCCTGGCAGAATTCAGCAAGGACAAAGTAAAAGCACTGGTCTTCAAACCATTCACAAACTGTATTTCCTCTTAGTCTTTTAGAGAGGGGCTACTTCAGCTTGCTTCTGTGCAGCCCAGAGATGATCACCTTGTTTGAAAAGAACCTAATTCCACTGTGCTTTTTGTTCTCTTATTTTACTATCATTTCTGCTCACATTTGTCCTTTTATTGGGTCTGGCTCGATCAAGTTTCCTTATCATTGTTTCCTTTCTTCCTAATCCTGTTACATTATCTTACACAAATGGTTAGTTCCACTGATCTTCCAGAGAGGAATCAAGTAGAGGGTGATTATCAGAATCAAAGATGATGAAATAATTTCTTTAATGAAAAAAGAAAGAAAGAAAAAAACCCAACCAATCAAGCCAAACACACACACACATTAAAAAAAGAAAACAATTAAAAGGAAGACAGAGATATAGGAACTGATCCTGCTTTCCTCTGCCACTATATAGAAGTAGGAAGTTTAGACTAAAATAGAGCAGAATACTAGAGAGAGAGATGTTACAGCAGAACTCCTTTGACTCAATCTTATTTGACAGGTACCTCAGATATAGATATAACTCTATGATGCCCAATGGCCTGTCCCCTTCTTACATGTCATTCTTTATGATCTTTACTTACAGATATCTGTGTAAATCTGATGCTCCATTACAGAACCATTTCAAAGCACAGTCACTAGGCAGCAATGGGGATTTCTACAAATCTAAGCTCTTACAGAAGTGAGTTCTATTCCTATGTGTTAAATCTAAACCCTGTAAAGGGTTAAGGTTTTCTTCAGGCAGTGGAGAGCCTCCTTTATTACCAACCTGAAAACTCCATTTATAAAATTACTTCTCTGCCAGGTCCTTTAGCAGAAGCCTCCAGCCAATATCTCAATACACCAAACCCAGTGCAGATGCTGCTCTTAAAATAGTTAACAGTTCACCAAGAGCCTTCATGCAAGATTTAAGTCTTGCAAAAGAGAAATAGCAAAAGTCAAGCATGTGACAATGTAGCACCTTCATTCCAGAGGGGAAAGTTTTCCACTTAAGTGTCCAAGTACTGCAGTATAACCTGGAGGACTGCAACTTAGCTGAGCGTTAGGGTTCTGCATAAACAACAGACCCACAGTTTGAGAGGTCAGGTCCCAGGTGCCTGTCTGGTTCCCTGTCACTCTGTTCCAGGCCCTTTGCAATCAGCAGCCTACCTGGATGTTCCTGACTCTCCTGGGGGCTGTATTTGAAGTGGCAGGACATCTCACTTGCCAGCCCAGGTGCTGTCTCCTCATAACAGGTGCAGATGACATTGGGCTGTGACAAAATGGGATGAACTGATTTTGCTTCTCTTGATCATATTTTGTTGTGAGGGCAGGAGGTTTTCTCTGTCTCCAGCAGTACCACTGATTACAGCAATCATAATTTCTTATCTTCCAAATTTTACTAGTGCTGCTGCAGTTTTCCCATTGCTTTGTCAGAACTGGAATAAACCCAGGGCAATTTTTCTGCAGCACTCTCTGCATGTGTGATCCCAGCTCCGCTGCCTGGGCCAGAGTCAAGGTGTGAAGTTGCATCAAGAGCTTGTCCCGAATTCTCTGGTCTGCTGCTCTGTCAGTCAGCTGATGCAGGATCAGCTCTTCCTGCCGACAGCCAAAAGCACTGACTGCTGCCAGCTCTTGCAGTGATGAAGCAAAGGTTGTAAGAGTTTCACCTGGCATTTGTTCCCTCTGCCTGAACTGGAACCTCTGTGAAACCACACTCTCTCTGGAATTAATGTGCCCTGAAATCTTCTTCATTTTTTTCTTCAAAGGAGGTAGCTGAAATCAAGGTAGTAAAAAATCCTCTGACCTTTCACATCCAAAGTGAAAGAACAGTCCTCGGAGAACCTTCAGGTTTCAGTCATCTGTATCAGCCAAATCTCACCATCAGCCACTGGCACGAGGAACCTGAGAGATTCCCAGTTCCAGGACTTAAAGCTGCCAGCAAGATGCAGTGGGAACTCCCCAGTCTTCAATGCCACTGCTGCAGAAGTTCCACTGGTATTCCCACTGCCTCCAAACTTGCCAGCCAAAAGACTCCTGCCTTCCAGCCCAGGTTGTCTGGCAGGGCAGGAAATACAGAGCTCCTCCCATGTAGGCAGCAAGGGTAGGGGCAGGTGAGTAAAAGAGAAAATTAAATGGGAAGGAAATAAAAGATGATATGGAAATATTGTCTCCCCTGCCAGGAAGTGTTTGTTCAGTGCCCTGAGACTAAAGCTTGCCAAATATTTACTGGAAATCAAACATAAACCCCAAGTTTAATGGTTTTACACACATTGCTTGCAATAGTTACCAGCACAATGTTCACAGCAAAACAATCCTCCCATGTCACCAGGACACATGTGGGGAGTGTGCAGGGCCAGAGCAGCAGTGACAGACAACAGTCCCACACATGGAAGAGCAGCACAACCCCAGAAGGACCTTTGTATGAGCAGTTCTTTCTCAGGATGGAGTCTGCAGCTACCTAAATTTTGCAGCTTTTTTCAGAAATCACATAGGAGGTACAACTGGAAACACTGCAACTTGTAGGTATGTGTTTCAGAAAAGATGATGAGAAAGAAGAAGATGGATTCATTGCCCTTCATGTTTGTGAATATGTGTGCTATTAAGAAATTATTTTTAGGTTTTTTTCATATTTTTGTGGGTGTCTGCTATATCCAAGCCAAAGAGAGCTGAGGGGTCTGTGCACCCCATCCTTTAATCAGGGAGAAGTAAATTGTCTCTGCAGCAAACCCCTATAGAGGCCAAGTTGATCACAGTTCTAAAATACCCTTTCTCAATGAACCTGCCAACTCCATTAGTTGAATCAGGAGCACTGATCATTTTTGCAATAATGGCAACATTACAAAAAATTATTTGGCTGAAAAATTGTTTCTGAGCAACACAGGAGAAGCTAAAAAAATTATTTATACCTGCCCATTGCCGCACCATGTCCTTTAACAGGAACACACTAGCTTTTCCAGTAAAGTCTTGATCACACAACAAGCTTAGGTGGAGGTGGAATGCTGAAATACTTAACAGCTTTTGCATTTTTCAAAGACTTGAACTTTAAGAGGTTTAAAAAGTATATTCCCAGCAATTTATTAAAGAAGGATTTAAGTTAAAATTAATCTGGAGAGTCTCAGACCCGTTTTTAGCAATAAGATTTACTGTACAGAGATTAATTGTGACTGTGCCATGCAGGGCCAGGAGTTGGACCCAGTGATCCTTGAGGGTCCCTCCCAACTCAGCTTATTCTGGGATTCTGTAATTGCACAGATTTGGGTTATTTTCATAAGAGAGCCCTAAACTTTACCCACTTTCCTGCCACTCAAAATTTTCAGTGCCCTCTGTTTTTATGGGGTCAGCTGACTTGAAGGTAGTAAGCTAAATGAATAAAGGAGATGAAAGTATATATCCCAAAAAGCTACACAAAATTTAAAATACCAGAGTGCCTCAATGGCTTTGCTCAGAACACTCCAGTGTACAGTTGTGTTTTAGTAACAAGATTCTTGTCTGAAATTCTGCAAAGTAGAACTGTTAATAGTTCTTTATTAGAGCTGGACAAAACTGTCAGTAAAATACACTGATATTATTAGATAATATTAATATATTGTGAAGTTTCAGCAACATCATACATTTTTAAGGATTTTCCTTTAGTGGAAACTGCTGCTCATGCCCATTGGAATATGAAGACAAGTTTCCTTTCCTAAAAGATTAGATTACCTAGAAGAATAATCATACAGAGGGGAGGCAGAAGGGATGGTCTCTGAATCCTGCTGTTACAGATCTATTTCTGAGCTGAACAAGGCATTCTTTAACATATCAAGCTTCTTTCACACCATGCTTCATTCCACCCAAGGTCAGTATTGCCCTTTTACACAGAGATAGGGAGCTCAGAGACATGATATGATCTGCTTTTGACAATAAACAAGACAAAGCCAGGATGGGAAGTTAGGGATTCATCCCATGCCCCTTCCTTCAGCAGCTCCTTCAGCTGCCTTCCCCCAGCTCTGCTGCTGAAAACATTATAGTCCAAAGCTATTGCCAGCCCAGCTCTTGACAACCAGCCCTACATTTCACAACAACCCTATTTAAAAGGCCTCTCTGACTGGAGAGGAGCAGACAGAATCCTCAAGAGAAGCTTCAAAATATGTTTGCCATCATTTTATACCTTGTCCTGTACAGGATATTGAGCTAACTGGAACACGCTACAGATCCATCTGTCCACTGCAGCTGCTTTTTTCTAACTTCACAAAGGAGGAAACAAGTTCAAATAGGATGATGCCAAAAAGCAACCTCCTTTAGGAAATTTAAGGACAGATTTTTAAACATAGAGACCCGGATCTTGGTGCCTCCTTTGGAAAACTTGCCTACAAAAATGAATATTCTAAACTTTTTACTGTGAACTATGGAAAGTCAAATAAAGTAATCAGGTCAGGTTAAGAGGAAATACATTGCAGAGTGACCCTGTGTGAACTACATCAGCTCTTCCAATCAAGAGCTCTCACCCTCTGCACTGTAGTGGGTCAAACACCTGCCATCTGGCCTGGGTCTGACTCCAAACCCCTGGACATCCTGGTGATGTGATTGATGCCTTAAGTTTTAGCTTTCATATTTTCTAGATTCTGTAGTGCATTAGTATACAACCCTGAACTTCATATTAAGTGTGAGCAAGTTCTCTTCACAGTTCAGTCAGACAAAACAATCTCTTTCCAGCCTTAGAACCAAGGACACCATTGCAGCTTCAGGCCCAAAAAGTGCAAACAACAGGGAATTGAGGAGATCAATCTGGGAGGATGCAACTGCAAAACATGAAGCTGTAATTGGACAATTAACCCCAAATATGCAAATGGACCAAAACTTACAAAAATGAAAACTCGTGACCCTTGGTCCACCTTGGGTGCAGCCCTGGTCAGGCTCTTCTACCTCAAGGTGTACCCTTTGAAGGCCTTTTAATCAATACCCATTTTATTCCTCTAGCTCTGCACAGCCTGTGTTCCAGGCAACCTCTCAAGGCATCGGGGTCAATGCCATTGATCCAAGTGCTGGTGGTGCCAGAGCTCCCCAGTGCCAGGGCAGCACTGTGGGCACACAGGGATGGCATCAGTGCTCAGGACACTGGGGTTCACTGCCTGTACAGCACTGACCAAGCTGCCTACACCCTCAGCCACTCTGCTGTGTTAAAACATGACTAAACCACCTCATGCCCCAGTATGATAAGAATCCTGATGGGACAGAAATATGCAAAAAATTTTGCATAAGATTAGAAACGCTGCACAGCTGCCATTCCTAAATTTCTCATCTACAAAGCAGGATGCCACAAAACAAACCCAAGCGAGCAGATGAGATGTTCCTGCTTTCCATCATACCCTGAACTCTGTTGACTTGGGAATATAAACAAACATATTACATTACAAAGAAGGAAAAAACCCAGCTTGAATGACAAACGTGATATTTTAGTCAAGTTTCTTTCTGTAACCAGTACTTTGCCCTGCATTGCTGTGACTGAACATGAAGTTTTCAACACTAATTACAGCTGCCCTGCATAAAGAGGTATTTTCTCTGTCATTGCTGACCCAGTTGTGTTCCTGTTCTGAGAGTGACTGCTCACTTACTCACGTACCAGGAGACATCACACTTGGACTAGAGAAACCAGAAACACACAGAAGTGCATTGCTTCTGCTGACACTGATTACAACCAAGAACATGGCTGTTTCTTTGCCCTCCCTGGAAATAAGGTGCCAGGATTTTATAAGTTTGTGAAAGAAAATTGAAGAACAAAACCATTCTGTTTTAAGATTTCTAGCCCTATGATGTCTACCATACTAAACAAGGTTCCTGACTATAACATGATCAGGCAAGGGCAACTCATATAGACTGGATGTTGCATTGCCTGAAAGTCCTGCACTAGCTTGTACATCTTCAGGACTTCCTGGATATGAAAATTTTCACATGCATGTGTTTATCACAGGACATTTCACTAAAACCTGTGCACTTATTTTTTAATTGATTTGTTTTTGTCCTCTTTCATCATCTTATTTCACCTACTTTCCCCATTTCAGCAAATTCATTTTGGGAGGTGGATTTAAATGCCATTTGGAGTTGTCACAGGATGTACCTGCAGTCCCTTTGGTTGGAAATTGCACATTGCCACAGGCTGGTAACAGTGTTAGCAGCATTTCTCCAGATCTGGCCCAGTAATCCCAGATATTTCATGCAGTCTCACCACTGCAGAAGTCTCTCCTCCAAGCAGTTTGGCTGTGGAGCATGCCCTCAACTTTTCCAACAGCTGAAGGACATTTGGATCTCAATGGTTTAGCAGTGCACCACTGAAACAATCCTGACCACATCCCCCTGGTTTTTTGTCTTCTGCAGGACAGGCTCTGAGCCATTTCCCAGCCTAGTTTGCTGCATTACCTCTACTCAATAATTATAGAAGCCAGAATATGTGTTTCACATCAGCTGAGCCTATTATTTTAAGAAATGTCTCTGTGCCTCTGCTCTCAGTGTTGGGTAGCCTCAGGGAAGACAGATTCAGTATCAAATGCCATCACATCCAGCCAGCAGTTTCAGAGCAATGGAGAAAGGGATCCTGCTCTCCTGGGGTTTTGTTCCAAGACACAGCACTTGAGAAGTATTTGCAAGATCGTTGCCCTAATGACCCATTCCCAACCAACCCTGTTAATATTATGTATTTCTGCTGAGGAATTAAAAAGATCATTGCTGTAAATAGTGTTAGGATTGCATGTGACTTGTAATAGCAACAGAGCTTTCTCAGTCAAGAAGTCTCAGACTAAAATTAAGAGTTTGATTTGCCATGAGGCCAAATCCCCTCCTTATTGGACATTAGCTGAAAGAATTACTACCCTGCAGTTTATTGTGGCTCCCAGTAGCATTCCAGATGGCAGAGAGCTGGGCAGCCTGTTGTATCAGTTTATACCAGGATCCATAATTAGATAAACTTTTTGTATCAGTGCCATTTCGAGGCCAAGTACTTTGAGAGCAGCAAAAAAAGCCCTCTGCCCAGCTCAAAGTTTGTTTCTTTATTGGCTACTTTCACAGCTTGACAAAAACTGCCTCATTATTTGTGGGATGTGGAAAAATGCATGAGGCTTCTCTTGGATGCCATACTAAAGTTATTACAAATATTCCCCTGTGCCAGACTTAGGCCTTCAGAAATAGAGCTGTTGGTTTTCAGAGATGCTCATTTAAAGGTTCTCAGCAAGCAGATCTCTCCTTCCAAAGTACTTAATTCTCTGAGAAGCAATGCAGTCTCTGTGGTGAAAGGATGACACAGTATCTACAGACTAATATCAAGGCTTTCCTCATTTTAAATAGTATTAAAAAAATCTCTGTGGTATGTAACTCCTCTGCTCATGGCACAGACCAATTTTTCGCTGTCTGCTTTTCCCTTTCCATTTATTGCCTGTCTGAATTCAACAGTCAAGGAGTGAAGTACTTGCCAGACTTTGAGAATGCAATATTTCTGCAATAGTTCTTTCAGGTTCAATCAGGTACAGAGGTACTGGGTTACCTGAGCCAGCCATGACACACGTCTACATGCAGTTTCCTTAAGAGACACAGACACTCAGCCAGGTGTAAACTGTGAAACCTCAATGGTATTGGAATATAAACAGAAAAACCAATGGCTTAGAGCCAAGAAAACTCAGAGCAGGCAGAAAAACAGACAAATTCAAAGGAATGGCAAATTAAGTTTACAATGCCCAATATTCTTGAAGAAAAAGTCCTGCTTTCCTGAGATGCACACTTTGTGTTTTTAAATTAGAAATATACATATAACTCTCTATAGGTACATATATATCACTCTAGATCTTGTCAGAACCTCCCTTTTTAAATCCCACTGTTTTCAGCAGGAGCTGAACTTTGTCCCTAGTGAGTTGTAGTCACCAATACAAGGGACTGATAAAATGCAAACTATAGAGTTGGTCTCTATGAGCTTGACAGGTGTTTGTTTATTCCAGCTCCCAGTGTTTATTGAGATCCAGGTACAATGGCAACTTTCTCCAAACGTGCTCTTGTTAATTTTATGCAAAATAATTTTTTATCGTAAAATGATTTTCATCACAAAATGATTGTGATGTCCACTAGAGGAGCAGTAACACTAAGAACATGACACAAAAGTAGGATGTGTTACTGCAGTCCCATAAAGCTTTTCCTGTAAGATATCAAAGGACTTCGTATTAATGATCTAAAGCTCCTGGAAAGAACAATTCCCACATTCACAGCTGTCATGTTTCACCCCAACTGGCAACCAAGCACTGCACAAGAGGAGGTCAGTTCTGTTGGTTGTCGTTCAGAAATGCCTACATTGCTATAAATGTAGGAGCTGCTACAGCACCATATCAGTTCAGCAGTCTGATCTGGAAACCTGCCTCAACTGTTTTGTAATTGCAAGAATTCCTTCATTTTCAAGACTGTAAATACATGGAGCTGGCTCCCAGGAATGTTATATTGCTGTGAAGATCTGTGTCTTTGAAATGACTTATCTCCCTAATGCAGTAATTCAGTCTGGTGTCACTGCATCAGACAGAGGGAACAGGAGCCACCCTTCACATGCAATCCACCTTCCTCTTGCCCCTTGCTAACAGTAAGCAAATAATGGATCAGGCCCAGGCAGCATAAGAGCTGGTAGCACTAATTACTGCTGAGGAGGAGCTGTATTAATTCTATTTCTACCTACCTCCTTGGATAAAGAAGATTATTGTCCCAGTTCTTCAGTGACTGCTGGGCCCAGTGAGCCAAGTGATCATCAGACACCTCAGGGAGACAGACAGCATGGCAAACTGGATGCAAATGAGTGCCCTGCTGAAACTACTGAGCCACCAGCTGAGTTTCACTGAGCTATCACCATAAGCATGCTGCTCCCTAGAAAGGCTCTTTGATGAGGCAGGCAGATTGTGGCTCCAGGAGTCCTACCTAGAAGCTTTGAGAAAATCCTGCTCGTTACTCATCAGGCGCTTCTCAGTTTCTGAAGTGAGCACACCTTACAAGAACTGTGAGTCTGCAGTGCTGGGGACTGCTGAAAGACCTCCTGGCTTGGGAGAAAACCCTTCTTTTACTTCTACAGAAGTAAAAAAAAAACATTGTGAGGAAATTGCTTGAGGCCTGTTTTTACCGAGGGTCCTTGCACAATGTTATGGAGGTGTTCAATTGAAATGTGTATGGTGTTAGGAATATGATCACCAATTCAGATAAGGCAAATGTTCAGGTTTGTAACTATACAGTGAAATTTGCACCAAGCTTGCAGCCCTGAACAAGGTACAAGTGGAGCCTCCCACACTGAAATGAGCCACACATTTTCCCATGTCCTAATTGCTACTTTTACCCCTGCCCTCTTTGGTTTTCATTAGTCATTGGAATATATGGCTTCTTTCCAAAGCAGGATGCTCTGTCTGCTTCACTGTTCAACTCTCTGTACCAAGCAGAGATAAACAGTGTTCTGATTTAACCTCTCCTCAGGGACCCAAGGCAATTTAAAGAACACAAATTCAGCTGGACTTGGCCAGATTTCCAGCATTACCTTGGCTTGCTACGTTATGCCATAATGCTTCTATCTGTAACACAAACACAGGCTGAGTGCAAATCCATTGGTATTCACTGTCCTTTGAAATAAGAGCATAACAGAAATAGAAAAAAATTTTTAAAGACATAACCATTACTGGATGTGCTCCCAGGATCTCCTGGATATCATTGTCTCTTTCTTCCATTGTACATATGTACATATTTCTCCTATATGACTTTAAGTGTCAAGAAGCTGAAAAAAGCCCTGACCATGAAGGAATGGTAGCTGCTCTCATAGCAGCTGCAGTAAGGCTGTTATACAGAAATACGAAGGGATAACATTTTAATATTCAAAAGCTGCTCACAGAAGGGAAATAAAATATTTTAGATGTGCTTGTGCTGGTATTTTGATGAATGGTAATGGTTTGGGGGTAAACCTGAAGATCTTCCTGTTTGTTTTTTTCAGGAGATAAAATAAAGACAAAAGAGCTTCACTGTTCAGCCTTATTGGGTGTCCCCATTCAAGAAAAGAGAATAAACAGTATTGCTTTCACACTCTACAGACCAACAGTTTATTTAATGTTTTCCCAGGGAAAAAAAAACTGCAGTGTCAAAAGAGAGGGAGAAAAAAAGAGAATGAGAAAGATTTTAAAAATAAGTGGGAGAGGCAAAGGTGATTGCTAGGAGATATTGTCTAGGTTATCGTGTAAGAGCCAGAAGTTAAACTCAAAAATAAGATGATATTAAGATGGAAATTAAGATAAAGATTAACAAGCTCAATGGCAGGATGAGTGGCCACTTGTGAACAGTGAACCCATTTGGTCCCTAGTGCAGGGCTGATTCTGAGATCAGTGTGGTCAAGTGTATATTGGACTCCCAACTTATCTGAGATATCACTGCAGAATTTGTGCTGTCAACTTTATCTAATTTGGTGTAAAACATGCATGAGGAATCAAAATAAAACTTCCAAGATGAATCTTGAAAGTGTTCATTTCCCCAGATGTTGGATTTTTGAACAAGTCCTTGGCTGTAAAGTTCTTGGTAGAACTCACAGAAGGTGACATGTGCCATGTATCCTGTAACATTTCTTTTCAAAGCTCTGGTATCAGAAGTTTCATGTGTCTAAAATGTATGGAATCATTCTTTGCATCTGAGAAAAAAAAAAAAAAAAAAAAAAAAAAAATTAGCTGTGTGCCAAGCCAGCAGTTGGAGAGATGAAACACATTTCCTGTAGAGCACCAGATCCAAGTACATTCCTTGTATTCCCAAACCAGGAGAAGTCAGAGGCCAGAGGCAGTTTCCAGGCTTGGAAAAGGCTGATGACTGACATGTACATGGGATTTGTGCTCCAAAATGATCAGAAACCCGTACATTTCCTTTCCCTCTTCATGAGTAACAATGCCATTGTTAGTGCAAGAGTGAGAAGCCCAGGGATTAAGGCTCACTCCTTCCATCACCACACCTGAGCACCTGGTTAACTTTCTCGCTGGGGTGAGGCTAGAAAGGCTTCAAGAACATCTCTGCTTCCAGAGTATTGGGAAGATTAAAATCAAGATTGTGTTTTGCTGAAAACTTAGTGCATCCATTGGTAAGTGCCAAAATGTTTCCTGCTGCTGGGGAGGGCATGGCACAGGCAGAGGAGACAATTGGACCCTCACAGGCTGGGAGCTGAATGAAATTACCTTTCTCAAGCAGCCTTAAAAGCTCCACCACATTAAGTACTGCAAGACAGGACTGTGCTTTAAGTTGTGACTACTTGGGAAAAAAGCCCTTGGGAAGCAAGAGTGTGAGAACCTTCCCACCCCAGTGAGTAACCATGTAACTATTATTTCTTTTCTTTTCTATAAAAGCAAGAGAAGCCTGGCACAATGTTATAAAGGCAGATTGAAAGCATGTGCTGACATGGCATCTAGTTGTGTCATACAAATTTTAAGCCACAACAATGCAAACACACGGAAAAATTGGATACTACTCAGCAATAACAGGGAATATTGCCAAATCAATTACTGCCCTACTAGTAATTAACCAGGACAGCTCACTGAGGGAAGCACATCTTATTTATAACCCTTGTATAGTAATCCAATGTGAATTGCCACAATGAATCCACAACACTAACCAAACACAACATGAACTTCATAAATCATGCCACAGTATACTTTTAGACATATTCACTTATATGAATTTGCTTAAATCAACATATACTTAATATTAACTGTATATTTAATTAAGGATTCATTTACAGAAATATTAATTTTTTGGCACCACAGTTATTCTTCAATCTCTTCAAAAGCATTTTATCCCAATGTGAATGTTAACATTTGAATCCCTGTCAAAAAAAAAAAAAAAAAAAAAAAAAAGGAAATGGAAATACCTTCTTCTTTTCAAAAGATGCTTGATAAGCCTTTGTTAGCTCTCCTTAGTTTTTTTGGTTTTTTGTACAAAGTTCTTGTATTTTAGACTTTTCAAGCTGAAGTCTATGATGCAAAATGCAGCTTTCTATTTTGATAACATCATTGAAAAATGAATTTGAGTGCATTTATTACATCTTGGTTTCTCTTCTACTAGAATACTGACTTACCCTTACTGCATAAGACAGAATTTTTCAAAGGATCTTCAGACACAATAGGTTGTTGTCAGACAGAAACAGTTTCAAGAAACCTCACATATATAACCCAATCCTGAGCACAAATGTGGAAGGCTTGGCGTGCATCTTTCTGGAAAACAGCATTACTCTTAAAAGTGCCTCTACACCCTTGCTGCCACTGCTTCAAATGAAGGCACACTAAGCCATATTTTTTGCTACTACAAATTTCCATAGCTTCTCTGAAACCAGAACATCTAAAGCTGTGCCCAGTCCATTGCCTTTAAGCAGATTTATCCACATTCCTTATGCAAAGCCACCCATTTCTTACAAACAGCACAGAAGTGCATGGGGGCTACAAACGCTCTCCCCAAAGTCTCTGTCTCTCACTCATGCACACAGCCCTGAATCACAGGAAGTGCCCTTCAGGGGTTTCATCATGCAATTTTCAGTCATAAACAACAGAGCCTCTGAACAGGGGATTCTTCCTAGAAGATCTATGATTAATGGAGGTTTTAATGCTAAAAAAGAAAATCCTACATTTGTACCTCATGTCTATATGCAGAGGGGTTGCTCCATGGTAATTTTAAACTGGGTATGTGGTTGTGTTTCTCAGTGAGTGGTGCTGTGTAATCAGCACTAGGAAATTAAGGGAGTTCCTCACAGGTGAACCCTTCAGAGAAGGCAAGGAGGAAAGTGATCAGGGTGGGAGAGGAGAGAAGCTAGCAGCTAGTGACAACTGCTACCAGATGAACAGCAGTAGCTAAACAGCAACCAGAGAGAAAGGCAAACAACCTTTTATCTTCAAATTGAGCTTCAATATGAAGGACTATCTTTAGCCTGCAAGAAACAGCAGTGATGAATCAGAGGAAACTGCTTAGACACAGAGTCATCCCTTGGCATGGTACCAGAGGTGACATGCTCTGAACTCAGCCCCACTGTGCCCCACGGGGCTGTCAGTGAGCTGACACTCCTCGAGGAGGCTCATGGCATCCTTCTGCTCCCCATCACTCTGCCAGGAGGCCTGCCAGGAGCTACTGTTGGCCTTGGGGAACTGTACCCCCAGACCAGATTTACATTAATCCAACTGAACAAGTAAGGCAAACACCGCTGCAGTTTGATTTACCCCTGCTTAGTACAAATACACATCCTCAAGAAACAGAAGACTAATCTGATCTATTCACAGCAGCAGTTTCCATGAAAAGCTTGTCTCCAAATGGGGCTATTGCAAGTTCTCAAGGCTGGTGAGAAGGACATTTTCCTCTCCACATTTATGGGTTGCTCTCATTGTTACTCTTTGCTCTTGGCCACCTCTGTGTTCATAACTAGGAACAGACCAAAAGCAAAGTGCAGCTGCCTGGCCTCAGGAAGCCATCCCTCACCTCTCATCCCCCAGTCCCTGAGAGATGTTCAGCTCTTTCTGAGGCACTGCAGTTGTGGGTTTACTTTTGAGCTGAATTAAAGTTATTTGACAAAGATATTTGCCCAGTTCCTTGGAAATGTCAGAAGTTTGAGATTATATGAAAACGCAACAATAACTCATAATTCCTGTGGTTAATAAACTTCCAATATTTTTGCAAAGCTGCTCTTTGCATAACTTCTTTATGCAAAGCCAGGTTTCTGAAAGTTAGGTTTTCTTAGGTGACAGAATTACACCGGCAAGGGCTCAAAATTAATAGAAACACAGCTTTGCTGGTCAAGGACAAAAAGCAATCCTAGCCTCAACTGTAGTTTATTTAAGAATTATAATAATTAATTGTCCATATTCATTTATTCAGGGAACAAAACCAAATTTTAAAATCATTTGAATTGAAATATTTGTTTAGATTGGAGAGTATAAAATAAATGGTATAGGTTCAGTTGAGAAATGTAAATGTAAGATGAGTGCAGCAGGAAAGAAAACCAAATTCCTTCTGTAGTAGAGTTGTTTGATCAGCTGCACCACCACTCCCAACAGGGTGCTACAGTGTTCAGGCTGACCCAGAGCCTCTCTTCCTCTTGGAAATATGGACAAGTGATAAGATTATCTGTCTGAATTCAGGGCAATTTCAGGAGATAATGAGAAGGTCTAAAGAGGATATGCTGAAACATCAGAAGATAAAAGAGAGAGAGAGAAATTCTCAATGTCAAATAAAGACTAAATTTAGGGGTGGGGGTGATGGACTTCCCACCAGAACCACTCATTCATCCCAGACTCTCCTCAGCTCCAGGGAAAGCTTTCACTGTGACCCTTGGTCACTCCAGAGACTGGAATGCACCATGACAATACAGGGGACTGAGGAAAATCCTTTAACCAGGAACAAGTGGCTCATACTTCAGAAAGCAGAAAAATTAAAAATGGACTGGGAGCAGACAGTAGTAAGGAAACAAGATTGTTTATGGTTTGCCATTTTACCTGTTATATCCTAATTCTCAACATGTGTTATTTGGTTGGTACAAAATACGTGGGGCAAACAAAGGGTATTCACTTTTCTTAATGAACATAGGTCTACTCCACTGCTAGACATATTCAACCTTTCCCACTCTAGATATATTCTATTTCATGAGTGGGGGTGAGAAGAGACTGGATGTTCCTCTTCAAAAACAATATTTGAGGAGGCTGTGTACTTGAGAGTTTAATGCACCAGCTTTTTCTTTGTTAAAAGCTGGATTCAAAGCCCAAGTCCACCTCAAAGAAAACTAAATGTGAGCATTTAATCCTGTTCATTTGTAGTCTTCAAGAAAGGAACCCAGAACCACACTGAAGCAGAAATTTCTGCCCAAACAAGTCTCAGAACTGGAAGAACAAGTGTGATACTTTGAAAATATTTCAGTCCTGAGCGATATGTGAGCAGTCCAGCCAGCACCTGACTGTGGTGTATACAGCCCAGGCTGCTACCATTAAGTACTCTGATGATTATGATTATGATTAAAAGCACAACGTAATATAATAAAGTGAATGAGGGAGGGAGAGAATAAAATTGCTTATGCTGCCACTTTGTGGTCTGAAACAGCATTTATTGCTCAATGCATCAATCCAGTTTACACAGCTTTCAGACTCTCATAATCCAAAGTCCCGATACTCCATGCAGAGACAGCAGAAAGAGTTGATAAGTAATCAAAATGGAAAGCCCAAATCATATGAAAAGCCTGAACTGTAATGCAAGCATCATGGAGTTTCCTAAGAAGGAGTAATAGTTAACATTAAGTTTACCTTTTTGGCAAAATCACCCTAGCACAAGAATTATTATTTTTACCTTGTTTTCCCTCTTTAGTCTCTTGCTCAGCACTTCCGAAGAATACTTGCAGTGAGCTACAGTAGTATTAAGACCAAAAAATGTTATTTAACAGCACTAATTAAATCCACTGACTGATGCTGTGAAGTACACTGAACGCAGCTTTGTTATCTTTCCATACCCAGTGGCAGAAACCCCCAAAATTTGATGACTGACTGCTAACAACCAAAGCTCAGGCAGTTTTCAGGAGCAGGCACTCGACTTAGTACAAAACTTCCTAACACACAGAGGTGAGAACTGATCTGCAGACACCACTACACATTTACATCACCCACAGGAGAGAGAGCCCTGAACAAGCTGAGGGGCAGGAAGGACGCAGTTTTCCTTTCTGCCGTGGTTTTTACCCCACACACGGCTGTGCTGAGCGGGCGCTGCACGGGCGGCACCGTGCAGGGAGCCCCGAGCAGCAGCAGGTGGAGCCCGGCCACAGCTCCCGCTCGGAAAATGATGCTCTTCCCCCTGCACTCCCTCTTACTGATGATTTTGACAAGCAGAAGTGGAAAATTGCATCGTTCTGACACAGTAAAGTTGTATTTACTTGTCCTAGAACCGTGTGGTACCGAGAATGAAAAATCCTGTAGCCAGCCACAGACACCCCAGAAATCTCACTCCCACGTTCAACAACTTTGCAAGGACTCCAGCCCAACAGTTCAGACATAAGAGGTTCAGGATACTTAAATAAGAATTTACCAGCACCTGCATACACATTGGAAATTTACAGAACCAGAACCTCTGGAGAACATTTCAGACCTAATATCATGCATGCTGTAATCCCCTCCTGAAAGATTTCCTCTCCCCCAGCTGAGCTCTCAAAGAGGAAAAGGAGACCAACACTGCCTGTGGAGAGTCCTTGTAGCTCTAACACAGAGCTCAGCTGTGTGCCCATGCTGGGGTCTCTCCTGAACTGGATGCTCTCCCACCTGGTGATGTATGGAAAAGCTCAAGACTTATCTTAGCCTATCTTGGCTTGCTTCAGATGAAACCTCCAGAATGCAAAACCTGCTTATTGAAGCTATTAAGCATACTTCATACTTTTTTCCCTTCCCAGGGGAAAGCACAAGCTTTCTACAACCAGCCATCCACCCACAGAAACAGAGCCATTCTCCAGGGTATGGGAAGACATAGAGAAGGCAAACAGGGCTTTTTGTCAGGCACTCAACCCTTCCTTTATTCTCTCCCCCAGGTAGGGAGAAGCTGCTCCAGGCTCTCTGGACCTCACCTCACCTGCTCTTCCCTATATGTCTTTATTTTCTTTATCCCTAGTCTGTCTCATACCAGGCCACTTCAGGCTCCTTTGCTCCCCTTCTGCAGTGAATCAGGTAACTCTTCAGTCCCTGTTCAGCTGTCAGGCTACTGTTCTCTCTGCCTTCTTCATGCTGAGGAGAAGTGGCAGATTTCATCACACCTGGAAGTCCTGGGAGGCTCTTACAGAGGCATTAGGGCTCTTGGCCTGCCAGAAGTTAACTACTTGAACTTACTCTCTTCTATATTTTGCTTTTTCTGGTTAGACTCAGGTTTTGTCACTATTAGGATAGTACCAATCAGTAGTACAACTTATATCCATATACAGATAGGAACAGATTAATGCAAGCCCTGGCCATAGCAAGTTGTTTTTGAGAAGCCCAGAGTAGATTCCAGAGGACAAAGACAGCAGCAGTGTTCCCCCACTGTGCAGGCAGGTAGACATAAAGGCTCACACTCTACGTGTGGAATGAGATCAGCCCACCGGGGAAAGGGAGCTGTTGTCCCAAATTCACAGATTTTCTTCTTCAGGAGGCAAAGGAAACTAGATGGAGGAATTACAGAATCATTTAAAGGTTTGGGTTGGACCTTAAAGATCATCTAGTTCCAATTCCCCTGCCATGGGCAGGGATGGCACCCACTGGGCCAGGTTGCTCCAAGCCCCATCCAACCTGGCCTTGAGCACTTCTAGGAAAGGACATGCACAGCTTCTGTGTGCAGCCTGTGATAGGGCCCTAGGGTGCTAGGGACTCACCAGCTTCACAGTCAAGAAGGAGTCAGTCACCTCTTAAAATTTTACAGACCTTATGAAACAGGACTGTAATACCCCTGGTCCTGGAAAGGAAGGGTCAACAAAGGCCCCTCCTTGGCTTTTCACAGGGAATTCTGACCCATATGGTGTGACATCAGATGAGAAGGCTGAGCAGGGACTGCACCCACACACCCCAGTGCTAACTCAGTCCCCAAGAAGTTCATTAGCTCCAAGTTACATCACATTGGAGCTGCCTCCCAGCAGAGGTAAGTGATGAGTACATACAGCTTCCAAAGCCAGCTTGGTAAGAACATCTGCTGCACAGCTTTGCTTTCATGGCAGGGGCATAGCCTCAGAATCCCACTGCTCTCAAATCCTGATGCATATTATTGAAATTTGGGGAATAGATGTAAGGCAGAGGAAGGTGGGCAGCCAGACTTCCCCAGTCAGAGCTGACAAAGGGGCTGGGTATCTCCCCAAATACCCCAGCTGGTTTTTACTGAAAGATAAGAACTTTCCCTCCAGAATAGTAAAAATAATGACGTTTTTTTAAATACTGAAGGATGGGGCTTAGCAGAAGGGAAACAGCTTTGGACTGGATCTGTGCAAGTCACGAGTGATTTGGCAGAATTTCACTTGCTCAAACATTCATCTCCAGGTGAAGTGTATTGGGCATAAAGTTGACATTCAACACACGGTAATAATCACCTAAAGCACAGTGTATGTCAAAATACAACATGTAAAAACATGCAAGGTTATGCAACAGAACTCCAGAAAACACTTCCTCAACTTCTCTGATAGATTGACTTCTTTTGTGGGTCTTCCAAGTAGGAGTCCACATAGTCTTTGGTTTCCAGTCATTTATCAGCAGCAGGGATATCTTTTTCTATTACTAGAGAAAAATCCAAACCAAAAACATTCTCATGGCAAACCCAGCCTTGTTCTTTCCTTGCACTGTGCCCATTGTAGCAGCTGTGTGGCTCTGAGTGGCAGCAGTAAGGCATAAGGTAACAGAAACATTTCCTCAGGCATCTGGAGGGAGTTAGGAGTTCCAAGGCAAACCACAGTGGCTGGGATTGCAAGGCTCCATCTCAGCCCAAGGAACAACTCTGCAGCCAAAGCCAACCCAGCACCATTTTTACCACTCCGACATTTTTGTCAGTCATCATTCTTCTTGCACAGGCAATCAGAAGTTCACACACAGCTCTCCAGTGCTTTCCTCAGATGTGGGCTGACACACACATCCCAACCACTGCTCTCTGTCACAAGGGAGGCACTGTAACCTCTTCCTCTGGCTTCAGCCCAGAGCAGCTAAAGCCAACACTTCCTGTTTCTCTGCTCCCCTGGATCACCTCCAAACTATTCCCTTTTTTGCTTTTCCACAGTTTCTCTAAGCTCCAAAACAAAACTCAAAATATAAAGCCTATTGCTCTGTGTCAAATCAGCTGCTTGATCACCATCATGGTGCTAATTAGCTATTTGATTAACTATGTCTGGACAGCTGCCATGTGGGATGCTCTTCCATCAGGATTGGAGACCAGATTCCAATCTATTGCCTTGGCTGGCAGAAATGAGCTGTCCATGAAGTTTTTCTGTAGGTATGGTGTCTTTGCTGTGCAGAAATGAGTTCCAGAAGTGCAGATATACCTACACATTACCTGTTTTTACCATATTTACCAAACCAGAAAGGTAGCATCTGCCTGTCTTCTCTATTGTGCTTTTAAAATATAGGCTAAACAAAAACACCCCATAGGGTTATATTTGGCCTCCACTCTATCCTTCCTCAAAACATCTGACATTTCCACAACCCTATAGACAGTTCTGTTTTCCTGCATCCATCAGTGATGCTGTTTCAATGGCAGTTTCTCCTTTTCCAAGGAGAGGCCATTATGTCTCAGTTGTTGCATTTTGTGGATTTCTCCAGGTAGCCTCTGCTACTTTAATGTACCAATATGCCCCTGTACATTCGATCAATTGAAGGGTCACAGCAGCAGCTCCTCAGAGCAACACAAAGAATCACTTCCCATCTAATATTTACTACTATGTTACTACAATATTTAATACTGGTGGGTTCCTCACCTTCCCAAAGCATCTTTTGAACCTGAAGAATTAGATATCCCTAGTTCTGTAAGCATGACCTTTTGTGCCAAAATTAACTATACAATCTTTGGTCAAGGATGTTTCTCCCTATCACTCTACATACAAAGATTAATCATATGTGTAATCATTTTTTAAAAATTCAGTCTGCATTTAATGATTTTTCTTATCAGCACATGGACATGGGCATGGAGATTTTGAAGGGATGTGTTGTCACTCAGAATTCATCCATAAGAGCGTACAACAATTCAAGGAGAGTGTCAGAAATTGGAATTGATAATGGGATTTGGTTAGATAACCTACTTGATAAGTGAAATTTAACATAATGGATGAAAGAATTTTAAAGAATGAGTTTATACATGTTAGTTATCATAATAATTGTGCAGATAATGATGCCTTGTTTACTCCAATACATTCAACAAGTGATTAATAAAGCATTTAAGGGAAGTTTCAGGGCTCAAGGAGAGGGGGGAGATGTTAAAGTGTGAATCCCCTGGGCCAAATCCATAGAGGCCCAGGAGTGCTCAGAAATGTACTGAAATAGTTAACTTTTGTTGTAACCAATCAACTCCCCCACAGCTAAAACCTCATTATACTCAGACATGTGCCCACTCATCCATGCCTATCCCCTCTCACCTTCCCATTTCACAAACCACCCAGAACAGACACAGGGAGCTGTCCATAACTGGAAGGGCCACACTGAGAGCACCTTGGTGTGCTAAAAGTCCTCCACAACATCCCTGACAACAGGAATAGAGCAAGGAAGATGAGTGAAAAAGGACAAAACTAAGAATCCTACCCAAAGGACACAGGCAGCTGATACACTTCTGAATAGGATACCACCTCCCACTGAAGATTCCCCTCTGACAGCTGGGCTGCTACTGCCTTGGTTTTGACAGTAAAATCCAAACAGTTCAAGGAGTAATCTAAAAATGAAAAATCTAAACATGAAAATCCAAACATTACATTATTTTCTTCAGTTTCAAAGTGGAGGGAAGAGGGATTTCAGATATAAGTCCTGTCAGTGCTTTCTGTTAGTTAGCTTACATTTCAGTACCAAACTTCCCAGGAAAGCTCAATGATCTCCATGTGTTTGTGTGCCAAAAGTTGTGCATCCCTAGTCAGGACACATTCATCCAGATTTGTTGGAACCCTGGGCACTGAGAATTCCAGACTTTCTGTGCTGACAGGCACTGACCCCCAAGCAAACACTGCATTGGACTTGAGGCCTTGGAAAAGGCTTCAAAAAGTGAATAATAGCACTGGGATTGTGGGTGTGTGGTTTGAATAGAAATGTGTGATATCACAGGGTGAAAACCTTGGAGTTTAAGGTTTTAGAATATGGTAATATATATATATATATAAGGAAAGATGGAGGGTTTAGGGTGGAGGCTAAGTTCTTTTTCACCTTCTTCATGGTCTGGGTGGTATTTTGTAATTGGGTAGAAAAGTCTGCATTGCAGGCCATGGGTGGTTGGTTATTGGGTTAAAAGTAAAAATAATTTAGGTGTCATTTCTTAGTTGGACAATTTATCCTTAAAAGGCCTTGTAGAGAGATGGAGACAGAGCCATTTTTCACTTTGTTAGCTAGAGCTCACAACTTGTGGGACTGTAACAGAGATAAGAATTAATAAACATCTGAGTCCAAACACGAAGCACCATCTCTGGAGCATTTAATCCCAATTCTGACAAAAAAGAAGATAAAAAAGCAACACAGATTCAGCACATCTGTGGAGATTCTCTGACAGAAATGGGTCACACACTTCCAGTCACAGATCTGCAAAACTGAGGCTGAGGTTTTCTGTGGGACTCTGGAAAGCATAACCAAGACATACAAATTGGTACATCAAACTCCAGCACATGTGCACTGTGTCCTCTAAAGACCTGTCTTTAAGCTATCAGGATCAGGAGCCAGCAGTTTAATACACTGTTCTTGGAAGAAGTAATTGAGGCTTTTAAGGTTGGAGGAGGAACACAGCACTTTTTTTTCAACAGAATAAAAGGCACTGAGAGCACATTGGAGCTTCTCACTTTGGGCCATGATCTAGGCATAAAACAAATACAACCACTGCTCTTCAAGTAGAACCCTTTTACCAGCCCTGTTATGTTTTAAGCCACAGGGATTCATGTAGATAAAAACCTTTGCAGGCATCTCCTGCAGGGATATGCTTGATAAAAAGCAGCATGCATAACTCATCTTTGATAAAGCTGTTTGTCTATGCAGCAAGAAGATCTAAAAAACCAGGTACCTGAAGAGCATGATCTGCTATTGAAACACCCAGACAATGAAACATCTGTAGTCAGAGCCTCCTTAATATTATTCAAAAGCAACAAGTAGATTCAGTGTCCTCTGCTGCTCAAAACATGAGAGCCTATTTCACATTTACTCTATTTATAATCATCTCAGTGATCATCAAGAGTCAGAACTGGCACAGTGGTTTCTATCCCTGCAGGAAAAGGCTGGCTGGAGTATCAGGGCCTGTGCCATGATTCAGCAAGAACAGAGTGGGCACAGTCACTCCAAAGTCTTGGCTGGCAGCAGAATGTGCAGAATGAGAGCAGCTCTGTTTGCAAAGGCATTCCCAACACCTTTTCCCCCTTTGGTGCTGCCAAGGAGACAAAGCTTTTCAAGGAGGGTGAACTCATTGAGTTCATGTTTGCAAGAATGAAGTGGAAATCCCAAAGGGACAAAGTACCAACATCACACTTTATCAGAGCAACTCCTGCCTTAGGGATATACACCAATAATCTGGTAACAAAGCAGTACAACATACACACAAGCCAGCACAGGGAAACACACACTTCTGGTAATTTTAAGCAGTTAAATACAGATTTCAAATTCTTCCCTTTTTTTTCCCATAAATCATAACAGTTTTGAAGTTTTCCTTTCCAGTGTCTGGGGACTTGTTCTCCAAAAGCACGGTAAAAAAATAACTCTCCTGAAATCAGCTTAAATTTATAATGTACACATTGTATAATGAGGACATTGTACAAAAAGCCCTAAATATTTACAAATAATTTAAAAATAATGTTATACCTCTGTATCAAAGACTGAAAGAGACTAAGAGCAAGATCTGAAAAGGCTCATTTGTTTTCAAGGCTGAATTCTTGCTTCAGTGGGGTTTAATAGTATCCCACTTGCAAGAATACAGCCTTGTGTTCTGTTCCCCTTACTTTTGGGGCAAAAAAGGTCCCTATTGATGCGGAAGTAAAAGTCTTACTTCTTCTCTCTTGAAAGCTTCATTTATGAGAATGACTGGAATAGGATGAATACTGTTCTCAGAGAGCAAAGGTTATTCTACTTCCATGATTAAAAGTTTCTTTTAGAAAAAATCAGTGGGATGGAGAAATTTTGCTGTCAATGTCAAATTTTCCATAAAGATTACCTGTGAAAACCTGTAAATATGCTGACATTTTAAAGATGATCATTACATTTTTAAACATCGATAATAACATTGCTTAGATTTCAGTGCTGTACAAGAATGCATAAGAAAGAGACATTTTCCTTCAAAGACCTTTTCCCCAATGGCCCCTGCTCCAGATCCCCATATTCTGTGCTTCCAGGCCTGAGGTGCTCCCTGTACCCAGGAGCAGCAGCCACTGCCAAGGGCTCATCCAGCTCCTCCCTGTCCTCAGGGCAGGAGGTGTCACCTGGGCATTCAGGTTACCCCAGGACTTGTTTCCAAGCACCAGGTGTTCTGAAGGGTGAGACAATATGTGAGGTGCCAGACCTACAGATGGCAATAATTCATGCTGATACTGAATGCTTGGCAATTTTTATATTTGCTGTTATGTCCTAATTAATGTCAAAGCTATTTATGTTCAAATAATTTAGGCTGTTCATAAATTCATGCTGAGAATGAACCAAGCAGAGAAATGAAGCCTGTCAATCCCCCACTGCAGAAAATAGTCTCTTTTGAAAATCATATGTAAACTGTCTAAATATGTCAGCAGGAGAAATTGTTCTTTAAAGACTTTTAAAAAATTATCTTTTAAAAACATACCAGCAAGTGACTTGTGCCTACAGATCCTTTCTTTAGTTCAACCTAGCATTAGTTCCTCATGCCCAAAACTGTAAATTTACTTTTGCTCAAGAAACTAATCAGATTGAAAAAAAAAATCTATGTAAAAAGAAGCAGGACATATTCCAACAGTCTAAAGTGTTTAAAGCTGGAGGAGTTATGTATCTCCCATCATAAGAAAAGGCAGAATAAATACACAAATCTACAAAATGAGGAAAAGCCTCTCTTCTAACTAATCTGATGCAGAACTTCTAACTCTTTAAAATTTCTAAATATTGGGAATGAGCTCTTCAGAACAGCAGTGGACATAATCTTGTCAACAAAAAAATATTTCCTGCATATTTCTTACTTGGAAAGCAATCTCTGGACTTGCTCAGAGATCTCAGCTCAAGTGGTTCTTTGCACGAAGCACTGGTGTCAATTCCTTTGAAACACCAAATTCCTGGAGTCAAAAACATGTGGAAAGTTTACCCTTAAAACAGCAGAGATGTATGAAAATAGAAACAGAAAGTATGAGGGAGGAGAACAGGAGGATGATAGTCACTGGCACTTTTAAAGAAAAGTAGAAGTGTCACAAACCCAGAACAAACAACAGACTGACACACTGTATGCCACACTTTGCACTGGAGTTCCACAAGTAAGGTTTAAGATAAATCAGGGGTTAAATTCCCTCTAGGATAATTGTGTTCTACACTGACATCTAATTCTGCTGGCAAAACATGCAAATATTTAGCATGCTAATTTGGGATTTTAGAGGTATTGCTCAGGCAACGAGAGCATGGCAAGGAATGGGGCAGGCTGGACCACAGTCCATCACATTTGTTGTTGCCCTGCCCTGGGGGTGTACAGCCCTGCTCCCTCTCTAATATTGCAGCTGCTCTTCATGGCATCCTCCCTGCAGCCTCAGAGGCATCCCCAAAACATCCCTCTGGCAGCAGTCCCCTCCCTGTGGTTCAAATTCTTCCCTTAACCCAGGGCTAGAACAGTTTCTGGAGCTCCTGGCCCTGCAGGACACAATCCAGCTGTGCTCATCTGCAGAAAGGTAATCCTGGCTACTCCTCAGTTGCTCATTGGTAGTGTCCAAATACTGATGATACAAAGAAATGACTAAATTTGATGTATTAAAAAACAGATGCTGAGAATTTGACAAGGGTCAGACCCTTGTGCTACAGTTAATGACATGATTCCCTATGGATTTCTCACAGTCCCATTCCCTACTGCCTTTCAAGCCAGCTTCCACCATTCTGCCCAATGCACTGCCCCATGATGACATATGCTGCATCAGTTATTTTTCAGCTTGCAAATGCAGGTTTCCTCCTAAATGTGGGTGGTCTTGGCTTCAGTCTCAGCTTTGAAGGGCCTGGTCTTCATTTGTAGGGCACCAAAGTACTTGGCACTGTTCATGCAAATCGGGTGCAGCACTGAATGGCTGCAGAGAGACCACGTGGAAAAGAGTTTTATCAGTCAGGTCTTGCTTACTGCTTGCAAGCCTAGTGAGAAAACTTGCTCTTTTAAAGGAAGGATAAAATAAACCTATTCAGGAGAGATTTTTTTTCAGGTCTTATTAAGACTGGCTTTTTGCCAAAGATGCAGGCAAAGATACTGGCTTGCTGAAAGATGCAGCCCAACCAACAAGTCTATAACTCCACATCAGATGTAAAAAGGATTTCACTTGTGAAAATGCTTTGCCCAATAAGGAGGTACCCAAGTCAAGATGAAGCAAAGCCTTCTGCTGAAAGTAATTCTTGAGTAGTCACTGGAGTGCTGCTCCACTCTTACAGAGCCCTGCACTCTTTTCACTGGGAGCATTTTCTCATAGCTTAACGTGGGATTGACATAACCTCAAGAACTGCCAAGAAGTACTTCAGTGATTCAAAAAGGTAAGGCACAGGCAGGCAGGGAGATCAAACCCAAAGCTTAAGACATTCTTATTTGTTTGGTTGAGTTTTGATCTCGAAAGACAAGAAATGCATGGACATAAATCTTATATTCTCATGTGATAGAAGCACACCTTCCTTGATTTCATCTAAAGCCCTCCTCTGCTAAAACTCTTTGTTTTAGCAAACAAAATGAGTTTCAGTTTGGTCAGATATCTGAGTAAAATCAAGTGTAAAGCATCAGATTGTCCTTGGATCACCCTTACAAAAAAACCCAAAAAACAAATAGGCTCCCATTCAGGCAAATGTCACTCAAGAGTGTATGAAACACACAGCAGATGTTGCCCAAGCACAGTTGGTCGTAGGAGTCCTTAATAAGGAAACTTTGATCCCTGTCTTCCCTTTTCCCATGAATTGAAAATAACAGCATTGTCAGCAACTTCACAGTTGAGGAAAGTTTAAGTATGAAATTAAGTATTTGTTTCTTAGTACTGAAAGCAATTCAAAATCCACTCTGTTTTTGAAGTTCCAATAACACCTTTCAATAATATAGCAGTTATGTTAAGAATTATCTTAAGGAAATATAAGGATTATGTTACACTGTGTTGTCACACTTTTATATTATTAGCAATATAGCTTTGTGCATTTCAACTAAATACCTCTGGTTTAACATAATTTATCTGTAAATCTAGATTGTTCTTCAGCTAATTTAAAGTTATCAAAGTTTAAAAGTGTGGGTTCCTTCTATACCCTTGAAACCAAAAGAGGCTGCAGAACTCTCACCTACCAAGGACAGGTAAACAAATGAGCAAATGAACAAATGTAAGAACTTGGAAAATAAAAACTATCTGAAAGATTTCACCCCTAATGGTCATCCAAGTCTGGCTGTAAATCAGAACAGATTGCCTGTGGCATCTCTGTGACAAGACCCAGTCTCCAAAACAAGATCGAGAGATTATCTACATCACAAAACAAGATGTACTTGAGTCTTAGCTCCATAAGAAAAGCTAATCTTTATTAATTAGTTGTCATGGAAACTCAGCCTTAGGAAAGCTATGAATGATACTCCAAGATCAGATATAAATTGCTTTTACAAAAGCCTTCATCATGATATGGATAAACAAACAGTAAGCAAGGTAAAATTTGGTCAATTTCAGAAGTCCTGCTGAGAAACAAATGCCACAGGGGTTTAAAAACAGACAAAAAAGGAAATTAATTAGAAAAAGTTCAAGATACTGCAAATAACAATTATTACAGTTCTTTCAGGCTTTCTGGCAAAGACCTGTTCTATTACCTTCTGGTGCCTGAATGATGGACAGCTGAAAGTACCAAAGCAGCAGCAGCAGGAAGGAAACAGCACCACAAGCACAGGGGTGTTACCCCTGCTCTTACCGCCTGCTGCCTAATGTGTTACCAGAGAGGGGCCAGCTGCAGGGTGCACTGCCAAGGATTTTAGCAAGAGTCTTAAATGATTTCTTCACATAAAGTTAGACTCCTAGGAGTACAGGCTGGCTGTGGCTTCTTTTCCTCTTTCCGATGCTGTGTGTGTACAATACTGTTCCAGTTTTCACCTCAGAGCCAGGAGAAGAAGGATGCACAAGGCTGCTGCCCCACGGCATCAGCAGAACGGAGCTGGACAAAGCAGGGACAGCCCGGGGCCAGCTGAACCTGCCGAGCTGGCAGAATGCAGTGGGCAGTGCTGGGAAAAAGAGCTGAGGGAGCAAATCAGCTGATCCTGGGGCTCACTTCTCCATTCTCTGTTGCGTTTGGAGGGCAAGCAAAGGAAGAAGAGGGAGAGGCACAAAAATTTTCAGGCACCTGGTTGATTCCACTAACAGGAGGTTATCAGCTCTGTTCTACCGGCAGCAAAGGCAGAAACAAATTCCCAGCCTGTGGAGTATGGCAGGGATGTGAGTGATCATCTCCACAGCAACAGCTCTGGGACTGCCAGGCCCCAGCTCTGACTTTCCCACATACAGGCAGGATTTCTTCTTGGAACTTTATTTGGATGCAATGGTTGATTACAGCAACGTAAGAGTGTGTTCATTATGTATATTACATATTTACATACATTATTATGTGTATATTGTTAGTGAAGCCCAGTGAAATGTCTAGCTTTGCTATAAACTTATAAAGAGAATTTTACAAGTAATTCCCATGTTCATTCAGGAACAACATAGCATTACCTGTAAGATTATTAACTATTCTACTGTGGATCAGAAAAATATTTCCTTTTATAAATGACTGAAAAGTAATCAAACAGTTTGATTCTTCCAAAGGTAGAATTGAAATAAGGTAGAATTTACATGTCTTCTCAAATGAATCAGTCAACTGTTGCAAAATAAAATAAAATAAAATAAAATAAAATAAAATAAAATAAAATAAAATAAAATAAAATAAAATAAAATCCCTACAGCTGATTCAGGAGAGTTAGTCTCAAAATCCAGGCTAACTTTTCTTGTGCCAGTTGCAGACAGAAGCCAAAAGCTGGGTGGGGGCACATGGCAGCAGTGGCTCCATGCAGGCTCAGTTCTCTTGTTTGCCAGGCACAGGAGCAGCTTTTGCTGGGCCATCAATCCCTGAGCTCTCCCAGTCTCCCTCACTGTGGGCAGGAGAGGTGCATGGGGCTCACTGCAGGGCCTGCACCTCCTGGACAGACACTGCCTCTGAGGACATGGCTATCTTCAGTGTAGTTGGTGACAAATATGCAAAGCCACCTGTCTCAAAAGTGTCTCCTGAAGCTAGAATGAATCTTTTCATCATGGGATGTCTGCTAAGATTCTATTGCCAGGGCATTATGAAAATTGATTAACCGAAATCTAGAATAAAGAAAGAAACAGAGGGATCCCATTTACCAAACAGCACAAAAGATTGTTGTTGAAAAGATATTATTACTCTTACACTTGATGCAAACTATCTCAATACCTTTCCTTATTTTATAGAGTTCCTACTATAGAAGTCTCTAAGACTTTCAACTTGTGGAAATTAATTCTCATGAAAATACACAAAGAATATCCCAAATACCATTTAATGACATATATTTGGCATTTAAGTGTCGAAGTAAAAATTGGAATATATATACATATCTATATATAAGCTAGAATTTGAGAAGCAGACAAGGATACAATCCTTCTGTATACTGCAGCAGCTTACCTTCACTATAGAACACATTGTGAAGTGAAAGACTTTCTTCCTTTCCCAGAACTGCAGAAATCCTCATTTCTAACCCAATCTAAATTTGTTAATTTCTGACTATTCATCTGAAAATATATCAAATTTGTTGTTGTTGTTGTTGCTGCTGCTTTTTAAAATACTTTTTTTAAAACTTTGATTTCTTTATACTATTGATTACTTGCTTCTTAAATCATTATACTTGACCTCTTTAATAAGCCACAAGGAATACAGAGGGCTTGATGCTCATCTGCTACAAAGTTGTACTGAAAACTGGCCACATCCCAAGTTTGATCAGAAAGTTGCCTATTGAAAGTGCTAAACCTCAGACAGTAGAGAGAGCCATGCTCTGCAAGCAATGCTTGTCTGAGGCCCTCCATGACCACAAAACTGGTTTTAAAGGAGAATTTGTTAGTACTAGGAAGCAAAGATGCTTATGAGATTGCACAGAGCAGGAAGAGCACTTGTTCTGTTTTACAGAAAGGTCACATATATGACCAGGTAGCATTTCACTCAGAGTTAAACACTGTCCCCAACTTGCCAAGTGTAACTGTGGCACACCATGGGAGATTTCCAAGAGTAACAGATTGCTCATAAGCCCCTACCTATTTAGCATCAGTGTAGAAAATTGGCTCAGCAGAGGGGTTTGACATAGAGAAGTGTTAGAAGAAGGAGGAAGAGGAGGAGTCATTCATTGCTGGAGCAAGGCTTGCCTGAATTTCCACCTTCAATCTTGGCAAGAGAGGAGCCTGAAGAGAGAATCTGTATTTCACCTTATTTTTCCGTGTGTGATCTGAAAGATGCTGCCTCAGCTGTGAAGCAGCTCAGCTAAACACCTCCAAAGGCTCCAGCTCCAGCTGGCTGAGGTGCCAGGAGGAAGGCTGACCTAGCCAAGGAGTGCTTGTGTGTTGCAAGGCACTGTTCATTATTTTAATCTTCTTGCATTTTGCATAAAACCACAAACACATTGTCATTGACAATTAATCTGATGCAAATTCCTGCCTTGTCTCCTGGGATTCTCATTCAGGCAATAACTCTTGTGGGGTCAAAAGTTGAACCTAAGGCTATGTATAGGTTCTGGTAATGTTTAACTTTGTGGTGTGGTTTAATCATACAGATTTTCATTCCTTATGTATAGGCTGTGTACAGGGTGAAATCCATTTCTTAAGGAGCACTATTTAAGTGCTACCAGATTGCAATCATGTTAATTGAAACTCTGTTTATCTAAGTAATTACACACTCATCTGTATGACCTCAATAATGTTACTGGAAGTTTCTCAGCAGCAAGACCTATTCCAGCTGTGCAGGATTCCATCTCTGAAGGCAAAAGAAAATTGTGACTCCCAAGCAGCCTGAATTCTTTGGAACACAGCCAACACTGTCATCACTCTGGTGATTTGGGAAACTGTACCAATGGCCAAAAGGTACCAAAGGTCACCTTGCAGGAAATCTTGATCTCAACATAACACAAACTTGGATTACACAAAAGCTGACCAAGACTTTAGGGACTTTCCCTGCACTTTTACCTGTAAGTAAACCATTCTTCAGTCTTGGGTATCACTTTTCACATGCACTTTCTTAATGGGCCAAGTGTGTTGCCTGTTTAGTTGGGGTTTGGGTTTGGGGGTATTTTTCTGAGCTGGACTTGATGATCCTTGTAGATCATAATTTGTGTTGTCACACAGAGAGGTGCAAAATGTAATGGATCCTAATGGCCAAGAAGTCAAACTGATTCTCAGTTAAACATCTGAGCAAACAGATATATTTATTAATTCCTGTCAATGGATGCATTATAATTGTAGCCATTGTTATATTCTTAACCACTGTTATATTATAGTGGCTATTCTCTGCAATGTAAGTCATGGATCTGTCCTGCCTTAAATTTGACTAATATATACTGAAATAAGTATTAATTGCAAATGTTAATAATTTGGATGCAGGATTTGCTTCCACTCTCCTAGACTGATAATAGCACTCTTGTATTGAGGATGAGGACAGCCCAGCTCCTGCAGCAGTATTTCAGATGAGGAAGAGTGTGTTTGCATCGCCCCTTTTAATGTACATACATGCAGGCAGGCTAATCAGGAATTACCTGGCTGCTATAAATTCCAGTTTCTATTACTCTCAAAGATGTATTAGTGCTTCAGAGACTCTGCCTTTTCATCATTCAGATAGTTTGCATACAAAGCAATACTAGCTTTCCTTTTATATGTCCTTAAGCCTCTTCCAGGCAAAATGTATTCCTTCCTTAAAACAGTCAGAGATTGTCTGACATCTTGTTTCCTGATCCAATAACTACAATTGATCCAAACCTTATTCCTTTTTTCAGTCAATAGTCTTTTCAGGCTAATTTTATTCTTCTGATACATTAATTCTTATGTAAACCTCAGCAATTTATTTGCTTTTGATACAGAAGTGGATATCTCCTGTACCCTCATCTGGTATCACATTCTTTCCCATATTACAGCATTTTTTTCTGCATGAAAACTGCCCATTGCCATGCTCTGTACTGCAATTTTGGTTTAAGAAAATACAATGTAACTGTCTGGGATGAGGAATTCCCAATCCTGATGATTTGCTATATACTCTGCAGTTTAATTCAGTACTGGGACACAATGTTTTTAGAGGGAAGCCATTACAAGGATAAAATGTGTGAATTTCCATTCTTCTTTGTATCAAAGATATTAATGGAAAATTTAACTCTGGCCATCATATTGCTTGCCTCAGTAGAAAATGCACTTCAGTCAAGGCATGCTACATTTTTTGGACAAAATTTGGAGTTTGTGGTTACCTCAGCTGTAAAGTATTTGTCTACAGCTGCTTCAGTCCCCCTGAAAGCAAGACCCTTCAAAGAGGCATTTTATACATGAATCTATGCTCCTAAAACATCTGTCTTTTTAAAAGCACTTAAAAACTCCAGGAAAATTCATTTTGTATTTTTGCAAGAACAAATACTCACAGCACTGACTGCAATACCCATTCTACATGCTGATACAACCCAGGGGTTCCTACAACCATATCTGCAATCATTCAAATTCGTTGTTTTGCATATTAAATGAGACACTAACAACCCTCTTTAAGTTTTCAATGAAGAGGTGTGTATTCTGGTATTACTTGCAGAGCTGTTACTCAGGTAGTATGAGTTGCTGCAGACATTACTGTAAGATCTAAGCTGACATTCTGGGATTGTCACTTTAGCTCCAGCCCAATGCTGTCTTGGTTTAATTTATGCTACAAGAAGTTCATTAACTAAACATTGACAGTCATCTTCAACCAGTTTTGCAGGATAGCAGTTCCCAGGCAGCTGAAATGTTCCATTTGTTCCTGATACTTTTTTGTTGCTATTGAGAAAGCTGCAGCACCAGTGCACAGAAATCCCAGAGTACAGGGTGGCCTCGCTGGCCAGGAGATTGGAACCTCCACACACTCACAGGGTGACTAAGATCAGGGTAAGGTACCTGGGTGGCATCTCCCTGCCTGACAGCTGAGCACACTTGAAGAGCACATTCCTACACCACATTGTACAGGTTAGATGGCAGACAGCTGATAAACAGTATTTAGAACAGCTCCATGTTACAATCATTCCTAAATTTTAGGAAAAACCTGAATTATCCACACAAACCCTAAAATACCCACAGTCATTATTCAGCCAAATCTGTTACAGTCAAGACATGGCCCCACGCAGCAGCAATGTTACAACTGCACACAGCAGAACCAAAGCTTCTGCAGATAACAAAGTACATTTTCAATGAGAAACATTCTGACTTTCCAAGGGCATGTCCATTCAGCAGGGTCCCTGCCTCTGTTAAATGTCTGGCACAGGTCCAACTGAAATTAGGACTTTTTTTTAGAAATCTCTGCTCTTTCATAAACATTTTTCTTTAGACATTTCTGCTCTTTCATGCCCTTCCCCTCCTGAAGGGAAAAAGGAGCTGGCCCTCAGAGCAGAATAACCAGACAGTATTTTAGTGCTCATTTCACAGGTATCATAGAGGTGCCAAGGCTGAGACTAACAAAGATTAGCCCAGGAAAAAGACTGATGGTCACACAAAAGGAACTAAAACACAAAGTTTAGGTGGGAACCTAAAGTTTCAGGGTAGGTGAATACCCAGTGAAACACATCCAAGACCTCAAACTAGTACAAATTTCTTAAGTCAGGACAAAAGTTTTTTCAGAGAAACACATAAGTTGTGAACAAATTCTTCAGTTCAATTTGTGTAAATGTGAGTTTGGCACATTGCTTGAAGAGAAAACCAGCAAAGTTTTGTTCAGATCCAAAGTCAAAACTTGCAAATCTAACAAGGGAGATGACACAGATTTCTGAGCAGAATTAAATGAAAGTTATGGCCAAGGAGAGAGAAATGTGCAACACTTTGGATGCAAAGTCTGATACAAATTCAGGATGTTCCACAGCTGTGCAATGCTGCTGCCTACAACAGCAGCAGCAGGGCCCCAAAATCTCTGTGTGCAACTGGTGAAGCCATCCCTGCTCAGGCACACTCTGGCCTTTTCAAGTAGCCAGGAACTGTTTAGCTGGTATTAGTGGCCTGGAGCTTTGGTTCTGAGAGAACAATAGGTGTACTATTTTAGAGGCATTAAAGGTATTAGTGGCAAATCTGCATCGTGCCTTGTTTACTGCAGTACCAGTGGCATTAGAGAGGAATTGGAAATGACTGCAACAGGCTGCCTGTTTTGAAATGCTCCATGCCATATGAAAACATGATTCTTATTGTGGTCATCCTTGTAAAAAAACCAGCACTATTAATCAGCATCTTCTGGTTTTAAAATTAAAGGAAGCAAGAGGATCCTTCCATAAACTTTGTCGTCACACTTCTCAAAGAAACAACCAATTATGGCTCAGGTGAGCCATTTGTATGGCTTTTCATTCAGTAAGGAGTTACACTTTGATTTCTGCATATTTTCAGTCAAAACCAAGTATTTTCACATCAAGCAAACAGTCACATGGAGTATTTTAATTAGAGAATTACTTAAATAAGTGAGAAAAACCAGCAGCTCAGATCCATGCAGTCACACATTGATAGCAACTCCAATACCTGTTTCCATTTCACTAGGGAGAATCAAAGAATAAAAACATTAAGCCTTTAAATTGATTATTATGGGAGACAAAAAACTTGGTTGGCAAAGAAGTATCAACCTCCTCAGATCAGATGTGCATGCAGTTTTGTGTCTGCTTGAAAGGCACATGATGAAGTTGTGTGCTGCAAACTCAGTCCTGTGCTAGTAAAGTCCTGAACCAGACACAAAAGGGGGAAGGCAGAGGCTCCTGAGCTCCTTCCTACCAACTCTGCCCCACAGTCTTGCCCACAGCTCTAGGGAGTTTATGTTTGGTTTTTTTTAATTTTTTAAAAATTTTTACAGGTTTATACTATTTCCTCTTCCTCCTGCTCCTCCCTTCAGCAAAGGTGCTGATACAACTTCCAGAGGAAGACCAGAGGCACCACAGAAATTGTCCAAGAGCAGCATTTATCTCAAGGCCAAGGGCAGGTTTATTGCTATTTGGCCCAGCCATTTTTTTTTTTTTTTTCAGTCAGATGAGGGTGATACTTTTAAAGTTCCCAGGCATGGACACAAGGATTTTTGTAGCTAAAATCCTATTGATTTCAAGCTATTTGGGTCATTCTTACATGTCACAAGAACATCAGAGTGCAGCATGGTGTGCACAGGACCTCTAAAATAGAGCTCTAGATACACTGTATTTTGGGCAGTTTTCAGTTAAGGGCTTTCTATTTCAAGAAGACTTAAGAGAAAACAAAGAAGAAACTGGCATTAGAATGGTGTTAATTTTTTCTCCATTTGAGACATAGTTTGACTGACTTTGATGACTGTTAGATTTAAATCAATGAATGCAGAATGAAATTCACAGACATGAATTGCCCTTTCTCAAACTGAGACCAACAGAGGTGGCACAAAGCTGTTACATTAAAATGATTAAGGATGAATCCAGTAATCCTCATAACACAGCTGACAGCTAACAGTTTTACTCAGTCCTGTTTTTCCCAAAGTGATAACTGTACATGACTGGTCTTTATAGAAAAATATACTCTTGCAGGTGCTGAGAAGTGTATACTCTCCCACGTTAAAGGAGGATATTTACATTCACTTTAGCAGCATGATTTATGCTAAATATTTGAAAGTCAAGGCTTGTCATGTGATAAAACAGCAAGTACGTAACTAGGATGAGTCAATAGCCATATCCCAGTAACAGAGAAAAACCTTCCTGTTGTGTTTTTCCTGTCCCTCACTTTTGCCTCTCAAAGAATGCAGTATTCAGAATAACAATGTAACTCAGAAAAAAAACTAAGTAGATATTTTCAACCCAAACCTAAGCAATTTTTTAAGACCAGTTCTATACAATGTCCTCAAGGAAGCCTGCTGAAAATGGGGTTCACCTCCTTAGGAGTGCTGCTTGTTTTCCATGAACAGTCTGGTGGTTCCAGGTGCTAATTGTACCAATATATCGTAGGACCAAAATTAAGTTTTCCTCTATTTATTTCAAACAGCAGTTGATCTCCACAGAGCAAATCTGCATTGAGATTCACTGCTGGCTTTCCAGTGCAGCTGCAATCCTGCAGCAGGCTTTTATCAAGGAGCAGTTTGGCATGCAAATGTGCAAGTGACAACATAATGAGAGTCTGGAATTCATATCACTACAGTTATTCTATTTCTTAAGCATTTCTCTTTTAAATTCATATAATTCTCTATTGAGCTTCAAATTCTAACATTTTAGATCTCAGAATTATCCAATATTTGACCCACACTTCTCCAAATGATCTCTGCATTTCCCAGTGCATGTTCCTCCCCAGACCATTTTCCCAGGCTGTGACTCTGAGCAGGGTGACAGCCCCAGCTGGGACTCAGATCTCACACAGCTATTGCAGCCCAACAGCAGGCAGCAGCAGCACAGCCTGTCACAAAACTTACTTAGGCTCACAGAAAAAGAAACTGTCCCCAGAGAGGTGCATTCTCACACTGAATATTAGATATTTGGTCTGGTGGTTTCATATGAACTTACATTTATTAGCAACAGTTTATAATGTATTTTGTATCTAAAATATTTTTAATTATGTTAGTGCTCAATTGCTCAATTTGGCACATTTGAAATGCAACAAACTTCAGGAAATCTTAATAAAATCTGAAGTGAAGGTTTGGGTTTGTCTAATAAAATACATCATTCACTGCTAACAACTCCCTGTTGATGGATGTAGCTTACACCATAAATTTCATGGTTTCCATCATATAAGGATCTCTCAGATCCACAAGAAGTGTTTATTTTTTATGGTAGCTACAAACAAGCACCGTCTAGAAATCAGATGTTAACACAGCAAAGCAAATTGCAGACCTGGTGCGTGCATTTGCTTACTGGGCATCAGTTCTCAAGAAAACTACTTTCTACACTCCTGCACAAAGTCTCCAAATCCAAGTTTCTCTCTTGTCAAAACAAAACTAAACCAAACAAACAGGAAAAGTTTGAAAGTGCTTACCTTGAAGAAGCTCCGAAGAAAATACATTATGCTTAGCATTTTGGAGGGCTTGAAATGAAGACTTGTTCAATCTTTAGAACATCCAAGGCCTGGGTGAATTCCTACACTCCTGCTGTGTCTTTAGTTACTTGCTTTCTTGTTGCTATTTTGGACAGTCTTAGTACAAGGGAAGCATATGAGCCATGCCAGGAGCTTATGCTAAGGAGTTGCATAACAATTAGGGCTTATCTGTGCTGCGCTGTGCAGTGCAGCAATGCAAACAGGTTTGTTCACAGTTTACTAGCCCCAGAACACTTCCACTAGGCATGCCCAGAATGATGCCATTGTATTTGCTAAAGAAACTAAAGCTATTTGTGAGTGCTTCTAAAAGAACTGGAACTACAAAGGACAGCACATGTTCCCGTACATCCCCCCCAGCTTTTGCTTTTGCCAACTCCAAGTTCACCCAGTGAGTATTATGCTTGCTGCAGCATTTGAAAGCAAAGGCTCCCACACTGGGAGCTTTCCAGTCCCTATGTTTAAAGGTAAGGAAAAATTGCAGAACAAGTCTTTTGAAGTGCAGAAAAGTAAATGTAATTTTCACTTTCATCTTTTTCTCGCTTCACATTAAAGTCCCTTAAAATTTACTTGTGCTTCAGTAACATTCAGCAACACAGAGATGCAGCTTATGTCACGTAGCAAAGAATCTATCAACATGTAGTGGCCAGGACTGAGAGTTATGCAAAGTCTCCTCACACAGTGCACTTAGAATGAAAGACAACTCCAGAGTGCAAGCAAGTTCTCAGAGGGGGCTCATTCTGCATTACAGCAACTCTCAGGCACAGCCTGGCACTGCAGGCTTTCACTTAGTTTTTAATCTAGCTATGGCTTACATGTGAACTACCAAAATCCTTCTGCCAGGAAGAGGTGTTTTAACTACTCCAGAGTAGTTTCTGATGCTCCACACTGCTGGCACAGGGAAGAGAAGCAGAGAAATGTGCAGTGGTCCCAGCACAGCAAGGTGGGAGGGGGATGCTGTCCCCCCAGCGTGGCTGATGCCCCAGCCCTTGCCCACAGCTCCGAGGTTCAGTCTGCTCTTTGACTTGCCCTGTGCAATGCAGGATCTCTGGGCCATCACCCCCTAAGCACAGCCCACCTTGGGTTTGCTTTAGCTTTTGCTTTGGGTTTGCTGTGCTGCAAACCCCTCTGCAGCCCCAAGCAGCCACTCCTCTGGTTAGTCCACTGCACACAGGAATGTGGATGTTTGGGTAGTGCACATAAATCAGATTTTTTCATGCAAAAATCAAATATTTTCCAGCAGGAAGCCATAATTGGCCACGTACACAATTTTTCTGCCACTGTGGGAACTGCACGAGTTAAGCATACACAGCGACACTGAAGGGCACACCTAACTTGTTAGAAACCAGGGCAATAATTTCTAAATTGCAGCACAAGGCACAAATGCAATATAATCCATGGTTTGATCTGCCAAATGACAGTGCTGCTTCAGTGAAGTTTGGTCCTGTCCACTCTTACAATTTCATGGACAAAAGGAGTGTTTTACCCTAAATCTTAGCTCTAAAATATAGGCATATGTAAATATTATAGACCCACTGTGGTTTTTTTGAGTAAATTTTTGGCCCAAATTATGGAAGGAAAACTCCAGATTAAAATTCTAAAAAGTCTGAAAACAACTAAAAATCCAATGTTATTTTTCAAAAATTCCATTTGGAGGAAAATGGGCCTGACACATGATTTTTCAATGTTTCGATTTGTTAATATTTAAGTTTAAATAATTTTGAAAAACTATTTTTATGATTTATTCTGAAATTACTCTCACTCTTTTAAAACCTGCTCATTCAAGAAGTGGCAGGCACACTTCTATTTCCTGCATGCCTCTCCTGGTATTGACTCAACAGGTTGTGCTCACAAGGTTTAGGTGAAACATTCTTTGCCCAAGCCCTGACATCAGACTCTAAGCAGAAGGAAATGCCCACTGAGTAAAGTCCAGCTCTGGGTGCCTTGGCATTTATTTTTCACAAATGAAAAGGAAAATAAAGCTTTATTAACCTTTGAATCAGGGTTTTTAAATAAGAATCTGTATATGTCAAAAGACAAGTTTTTGCTGCCTGATCTTTATCTACAAGTATTTCTAATTTACACAGAAATTTCTCTCATGAACATCAAGTGAAAGCTGACCACTGCCCAAAGGACCTGACTCCCCTTTCCATTGGTTATCTTTTCTGAAATTAAAGCTCAAGTGCCCATGTTCACCCTATTCTTCCATGCTTTACTTGTTCATGGGCTAGAAATGAGGATGTTCCTTCTGTAAATCAGCTAGGACCGTTCCCTCAGACTGGTACATTTCTTGGGCTGATTCAATTCACCTCACAGGATGTGCAAATTGTACAGTATTCCCTTAATCTGCAATTCCTTGAAGACAATTGGAACTCTACTAGTCCAGGGAAATTTCCAGAAACTTTCTAACAATCAGGCCTGTGTGATTCTGCATCTTAGCAGATCATTATGGAGCTGCCTAATTCCTTTTACAGCCCTGAAATCACTGGCTGAGCAGGGGCCCTGGTGTTGGGTGGTGGTGGGGTCTCTGAGAGGGGAAGGGGCTGCTCTGTGCTGGACACAAACCCCGGGCCCAATTCCCTTAGGCCAGTCCAGGGAGAGGTGGAGAAGCCAGGAGTGAAGGAGGGAACATCAGCCTTGGGGGGAACAAGGGAGAGGTGGGGGAAGGAATTCCCACTTCCTTTGTTTCTCACCATATTTCACCATTTTCCCCAAAACTGACTGTTTTGCCCACAATGGTCATTTTCTCTCCCCTGTCCTGTTGAGGAGGGGGACATAAAGGGTGGCAGGGTGGGCAGCTGGCCCATGTCAGTCCCACCGTGTACTATGACTATACTCAAACCTCAAAGCATTAAAGAGAACCTGCAACCTTATTTAATCTGGGTTACAGCATGTGAAAACACCTAAAAGATCTTCTTTCCCCCTTAATCCTACATCTAATGAAGTCCTTGACAGTACCTTTGATTTGCAAATCTGTAAAAAGCTTTCTGATGCCCAAAACTTTATATATTCCAGAATGTCAACCTCCTGCTGATAGACTGACTATCTCATAGCTTTTCATAGCTAACCTCTCACAGATTTATCCCCTCCCATTAAAAACAAACAGTCTGGAGTTCACTCCTATGGAGTCCATTTTCAGAGTGAGGAGTTTATCACTCACCATGAACTTCACTTGCAAAACTGTGGCAAACATTTTTTCAGTGTATGATTCTGAGGTTTCATGTGGTCAGTGAGGATTGATTCTCTTTGGAACAGGCACTGAGCTGTTAATCCTCAAGTGCCCAAGGCCAACTACTGTTGACGTTTTCCTTACTGATACACTATCTAAATCCACATGCCTTTTCTGCTTTATAAAGAACAGCAGCTGAAAACTATCATTGACATAGAACAAAATATCCTTTCTGCTTTTTGCCACCACAGCCAAAAGTGACTAAAGTGACACTGCCTTCAGCAGAGCAGCACCATGGAGTGCCTGAACTAAAAATACCTGTCTAAACCTTGCAGAACACTGAGACTAGGATTCTCTGAGGGCAGACCAGTGATACTGAAACTCTACTATTGCACTAGTGGAAGGCTTTTCTTCCCTTCGTTTCAACTATTTGATTACTTCTTGGACCATTCACTTAGTTTGACACAGCTGGGTATTCTGTAGATTGTGTCAGGCTGCTGTCCAAACTAACTAAATGTTGGACAATATGCTGAAGTCATTCCAGCTTTATGTCTGCAAAGGTCAAATGTGACAAGACGTGTGTGCATAGTGCAGAGCTTAAAGTGAGGATGCAGACTGGGCCTGCCTTCTTCCCTCTTCTCAGAGCACTGTATCCCCTGGAAGATTCCCTCAAGGAACAACAATTTTGCTCTATGTTGCCTTTCCCTTGGAAGACAAAGGCTAGAGATTTCATTGTTTTCATGTCAGTAAGGACATAACCATAGTCTATTAAATAAGGCATTAAAAATGGCTCAGTGGAACATTAATTTCAGGTTTTGGAACACTGCAATCTGAAATAAAAAGGTCCAAGAAAGAAAACTTTAAGCTGTCACCCTGACTTGGGCAGAAGGCACATGCTGCAAGCAGCCATCACTAAGTATCTTCATATGATGATTGAAGTGACCAAACAGGTATTCTGATTTCTGAAGGATCATGGCAGACACTTTCATCTCCACTGTAATTGCTTTTTTTCCCTCAGGCAGTTCATTTGATTACTATTATCATAAAAATATACCTCTTGATGCAGCCTAACATGTTGGTTTAAGGACTCTTCAAATCCTTCTGAATTTCCCTCCTGTAATCAAAGCATTTAAGTTGTCTGTCTTCATAGAAGGTAAGCTTGTGTAGCTTTTGGGTGCTGAGACAGCTATTTCTGTGTTTTACCACAGCCTCAGCTCTCAGCTGGAGGAACATTTGTGCTGATAAAACAGAAATCCTTGGACACCAACACTGGCAACCTTTGCCTGACAAAATCCCATTTCTTATGGACATCAGCTACTAACTTAGAACTCCTCAGACAGTTCTCTATATGATAGGACAGTTTAAGAGTGGGTGCTAATTATAAGCTTCTGAAGAAAAACAATAAAGGAAATCTTAGCAGCAAAAAGCCATTCATCAAAGCCTGGCTGGAATTTGTTCTGTCAATGTATGGGGAGTTGCTGCCAAAAGGAGAACTCTCACTGCTGCCTGTGCCTCCTCAGGCCCTACCACAGGGGATCAGGCAGATGAAGGTATTTTGTCTCCAGTTTGATACTTCCACTCAAGACTGAGCCCAGGCTGAGAGACCCAGGAGCCTTGCTATGAATCTTGCAAGGTTAATTCCGAGCTGGTTGGATCTCTGAAGCTCTTTTCTAAACTAGAGGCATAGGTAACACAGAGTTAGATGCCTCTTAATCTAGTCCCGTGGGGAGCTCTTACTGTGGGTTTAAAAAATATCTTTTTCATGTCCATTTAAAAATCCCTTGCAGAAAAGACCTAAAATGAGCCACTGGTCAAAAGTTGCCTTTGACCCTAATAAAGCCAGTGAAATTAATTCCAAACAGACTTTCTAGAAGAATTGGCTGAGTTCAGAGGAAGTCCAGAGTAGAGGTACTGAGATCCCAAACTATAACTCTGCCCTAAATGCCTTCTGAACAAGTCAAACAAATGGAGAGCTAAATGCAGGGTAGAAGCAGACTTCTGTGATTTTTTCCTGTGCCTGGAGAGAAGTCCTGCTGGTAGTCAGCTAGGAAGAAGCACCATGAGTGCCTTCTCCACCCACTGCTCTCCAGAACCTCCCAGCCAGGTGAATGGCAGAGGAGTGTTTGTCACATGAAGGTGATGAAAATGACAGAGCATAATGAAGCAGCATTTTTATTCTCAGAGTTATTCAGGAACTCATGACAATTGTCTCTGAGTTATAACTGTTACATCAGACTCAAGTGTGCCATCAAAACCTTCTCTGCGTGGATGGAAGTATTACTGTCATACAAATGAGAATCCCAGGCATCATTCCACAACTACCCTACATGGAACATAAAATCCATTTTTGTGTCTTTGCATCCCCCCAGGCACAGAGGAAGTGCTGGCAGCCCAGGAAGGTGAGGGGCAGTGACACAGCAGCAATATCAAATGACACAGCTGCAATGTCAAATGTCAAAGCATCAGGCACATGGCCACAGAGACATAAAGCAGCATTAAGTATTATCAGTGTGATGGGAGGCTGAAATCCAAGACAGACAATATCAAGGCTGCTAAAAGATGAGATCAGAGTCCTTGTCCTGTTTTGAGGGGTGGACTGTTCTGAAATTGACCAAAGAAAGCTTGTAGAAGATTCAATAAAACAGGGAATTAGACAGTATTTTTATTAGGTGATATATTCTGCAATGTTATTATTTCAAAGGGTTATAATATGTAGATTTCTAAGCCAGAAAGTTTAGTAAGTGAGGCAAAAGCAGAGTACTTATGGAAAGGTTTATCTGTAAGAAAAGCACTTTGGCAACCATTCCAGGAATAGACAGTGCACACTCAGCAGAGACATTCCCACAGGCTGCTGCCTCTCTGATGAGATCCCAGCTGATCAGTGTGGGGTGGGAAAGTCTAGAGCTTTCTTCCTGGCTTAGTTATTCAAGATGGAGTCAGTTCCTCACTCAAGAAGTATTTCAAAACTGAGGAAAAGAACTGCAGTACTTGTACTTTTGGTGCAATTATTCCTTTGATTAACATATAAATGCTGTTCTTATTAACCAGAATATTTACAGCCAAGGTGTCAACACTTACATACAGAAGTATGTGTTCAGTTCTAGCACAAGTAATTAAGTGGTGTATACATAGACAATAGCTACACAACACAGCATAGATTGTATAGTCAGAGACAAATATGACATTACTGTCATCTATTGCTACACTTTACAGTGAAATTATTAATGCATGTCAAGGCTTTGAGCCTGTAAGCACAAAGTGTTGTGAATGCAGGCACAAGAAACAACAGTGCTCTGTATTCCTTTAACAGAGATTGATGACCAACTTGCTTTCCTGCTTCCTGCTTTGTTGATATGGCACCAATCTTCAAAGAAATCACAGTATATGTTTCCTAGGCTAACTTCAATATTCATTCATTGTGTCTGTCCTCTTGCATGTGTTCTTCCTGCAGTATTATATCATCCAGATGATTTCCCGGCTTTTCTGATTTTTACTTCTTCGGGATAGATTTAGCTCTTTTGAGTAGGTATTTTTTTTCCAAAATATCTTTAAAATTCTGCCTTGCAATCATTCTTATAAAGAGAACTCAACAGTTTGTTCTATTGACAGAGAAACCAAGCAATGCATGTTTCCATCCTTCCACAGAACAAGCTGGATGTCTAAGAACTGGGCACACCCCAGCTCTTGGCTGCACACTCCTTGGCTGGCATTGGCACCTATCCATCACTGCAGAACCTAGGTGTTACTTAGCCTCTACCAAGAGCTCTTATCCTGTAATTTCCCCAGACACAAACAGTCCAATATAGGAGAGAAAGTGGCAGATTAAAACAAGAAATGTGCATCACTTTACTAGCATGGTAAGAATTAAAGACAAATAGTTCTAGTGTTAATTCCTTCCAGCAACTTGCTCCAGTTGTTATGCAGGCCAAGACCTGGCATTTGAGGCATATTACAAATGGCAAATTGCAACACCACCATGGGCAGGTGTGAAAAGCTCCCAAACCCACACTGACTTGAGCATCTCAGAGTTCTGAACTGGTCAGACATCAGAACAGTGCCAGGCAACCCTCACTAGGTCACATCACAGATCAGTAATGCACCCTGTTCAGTGCAAATGTCTGAGGCAGCAGGCAGGCAGGTGGCAGCTGGAACATCAGGGGCTGCAGGCTGGATCTGCAGAGTGTGGCAAGAAGGGAGGGGGAAGCTCACAGACTGCCAGCCTCACTTGCTCCTGTAGCCATCAGTTCCTCAGTTTTGAATTCAAGTTCTAGTTAATTAATTTGTGAAACAAAAACAAACCCCTGTGAATGCATTATGCTGAAAAGTTGCAGTTACAGCTGCAGAACTGATACTGCACCACACCAAGTGTTGAGATCTCTGGCTCAGGCTCCAAAACCTCATGCTTTTTATTTTTGAGCAGTTATAAGTCACCATCATACACTTAATATGTGTTCCAAGGATTAACCATGTGTGTATTGATGCTGCAGCTGATATCTATTACATTAATACCTAAGAATTCACCCTTAGCCACTGAGCAGTACCACACAATTGCAATGTAATTCTTAGTGGGAAAAATAACTGCTATTGGAGTGGATCTCTGCTGCTGATTTTCTGCCTGCTGTGCCCTAAAGCATTTGTGCATCCACTGAAGTGATGTGGTTGGAGATTACCAAAGTCCATGTGCTCAAGTGTTAACAAGCCTCACACGTGTAGAATGGATTAATGGTAACCATGTAATGCTGCTAATCTTCAATCCCACCAGGAATTTCACTCTTCCTCCATTTCCTCTCTGGGACAGTTTTATTATTTTCAGTTTGATAAAGTATTGTCAAGCTTGGGTGAACAGAAACAGTTTGGGTGATCATAAGAGCCCATGAACTATGTCAATTGACACTAATATCTTTTCAGACTCGTGCATCTGAGGTATTTTGGACAGTACTTTTTTATATGTGCCATGGCTCAAGTGACACACCAAGAGGCCAAATACCCAGACTTGTCACACTGACTTTAAGGGCAGGATAAAATCTTTCCCAAGGCATCTACAATTACCAGAGATCTGTGTCCACTAATGGATATATACAGCTACAAATCTGGCTATTCAAATTTTAACCTCTCCCCCAACTCCTGAAAGCTTCTAAAGCTTTCCTTACCACAATGACTGGAGACAATTACTACCCCCAGGGGGCCAGAAATATTCATTCTTTCTTCTGGGTGCTGTGAAACTCCAACTATTTGCTCACTCTTCAGTGACAAGACAGGTTAAGGTACAATTTATGCCAACTGCTATGCTGTGTTCTCAACATCCTGAACAACCTGTCCAGAAGAGCCCAAATGGCAGGATGTCCCAACAAAGAGTGAGGGACAATTGAAAAGGGGTATCATAACCATTTCTGTTCTTTGATATAAGCAGTTCTACAGTAATGATAGATTTCAGCATAGCAGAGGAGAAAAAACTGCCCAGTAATTTGCTAAGTTTATCAACTAATTGTTCTCATTGAGACTCATGCATGACAGAATTTCATTTACAGTGTCTTAACTTTTCCAAGAAGAGAGTCCTTGCACTTGAAGAGCTCAAGAGTAACCCAGGGAAAGGTTTTAAACCACAAAACCTAAAAGACTAATTTCATTTTTCAACCTACAAAACCCTTCTGGTTTCCCAAAGCAGCTAGAGTAATTGCAATGTCATTATGAAACCTTTTCATAGCAACCTTCCATAACAAGAAATGGAAAGTCTGTGAGAAGTTGACAATGAGATAAAACTAAAATAATTACCACAACTCCAGAGAGGAAAACTGGATATGGATGATCTCAGAAACTGAGAAAGTCATAGATGCAGAGCATTATACACTTGAATGAACTCACGTTTGCCAGGCTATTTTGTCTGCACAGACACCAATACCAGTAAAAAAGCATGGAGGACGAGGCTCTCTGGCTAGACTCTTTTTTTTTAATACAGAAACAAGCTGAAGATCTTGAAAATTTTTGTTCTAAAATGAACCAAATATAGAGGGTTCATCACATTTTACTTTTGGAAACACTGGTATTGAATATTTTAGATCCCTTTGAGAGTTCAAGGCATAAGTAAAAAAAAAAAAAAAATCAGCCATGAAGAATAGTTCAAAACATATTTACAGTAATAGAGCAAATTTTTTTCGGTGTGTATATCAGACAATGAGAATATTTTGATTTGTCTATGCACCAAGGCAGTTCTAAATACTTGCAAGCTCAAGCTTGCCCATGTTCATCTGTCAGCATCAAACCTGTTTTGATCATCACTTCTCCTGTCCACTGCACCCAGTCTGTCTTGCAGAAGTAACCTGCAAAAATCTTTCCAACCAACAGTAAAAGCAGGGCAGATCAGGTTGAGAATGCTTCCCCAAAAAGTGCAGTTCAGGCAAGAAATGTAAATGTTTCCAACTGGAAGATGTCACAGCATCCCCAGCTTTATGTTGTTCGTGTGTGCCTGGCATCAGTAATTGGACTGAGAGCCAGCTTGACTGTTTATGATTTAGCTGTAAGTCAAGGCAAGACACAAAGCTTTCTTCTGAGTCATTAAGGGTTAGCTACCAGTTTCATAGCCTGCCAGATGCTCCCTTTGGCTCGCCACAAAACCAGTTCTTTCCTACAAAGTGTGATACAGAGTGAAAATGGTTCTAAGAAAACAGCTGTGTGCTTGTGGGATATATAGAATTAGAATTAGAAAAACTGTTTTTCCCAGGCTCTCAGCTATGGACCAGGCCATGCTGGACTGTCCACTGACTTGCAGAGAGTCTCGTTGCTTATGTCCTCTCAGCCCTTGCTGTTTCCCCGTGGTCTCCAAATCACACATACTAAAGCTCAGGTGAGTCACAACATCAAGAAAAACAAGACTAAGCTTGTTGTATCCCATCTGCTCCACACACAGAAAACCAGTTGCACAGCCCCAGGACAGTGAAAGCTGTAGAGTGCTGTGGAAAGCAGCCAACTTCCTTTTTGCTGTGCTCACCATCTGCCATCTTGCCTTTGCTGCAAATTGATGTTAACAATATTTTATTACTTTTTTTCCTCATCTGAGCTATGTGCTGGTTTCTAGGAAAATCTCACCCCAACAATCTTTCCTACAAGTAGAAGTTCACTTTAGTCCACACTTCCTAGGACAATGTTGACAGACCAGGAAAGTAGTAGGTCACTTCATGTCTTGACAACACTATTAAAATAATGACACAATACTCTTCTCCCAACTATTGTGATGAAGCACTGCGTACTGGAAAATAAAGACTTCCATGTACTTGATCTACGTCATTCAGGATTAAATGAATTCTAGATACTTCCAGTTCAGACTGGGAAAATGAATTTCTGATTTTCTAATTGACTACAGTCCTACATCCACACAGAAAAACATCTGTGTCTTCTGTTTCTTTAAATTAAAGAGCTTCCAATCATGTAATGATGGGACCCTAACTCATTTTAGCTTTGGACAACTCTTTCCTTGCATAAATCTACTTCTTTTTTTTTTTTTTAATCCTCAAGAAACTGTATCTCCACTTAGATGCCATCTCCAAGTAAGCAAGTTCTAATTAAGGCAATATTAATGTTGTCTATATTACACATTTTTATACCTTGATCATTTTCAAGTCAGCAGCTGCAGCTCAGCTCTTTATATGGATTATTATTCTCCTACCAGTAGCTCAAACCACACACAAGACTGGCTTGGTTCCGTTTAAACTCCATGCAATTCTTATTTTAAGTAATGGCATTTGTGTTTCTGCTTCCAAGGATCATAGGTTTTGTAGGTAACATCCACTTGAACAGCAGCTAGAAAAAGAAGGATTAAAAAAGAATCTAAATTTCTCCATAACTTTTTCTATATCACATAAGCCTAAATGGCTCATCTCTGAGTTATTGCTGAAGCCCTTTCCTTCCATTTCCTGCAAATCAATGAAGGGGATATGAGATATGATTTCAGGAGACATGAATTTTCCTATAAATTCCATTGATGATCTGCACTACTCCAGGAAAATTTGCTTGCTTAGGGAGCCCTAAATGTAAATGAAACAATGTTTGCAATGAGTCCTAATTTGGTAAACCATAAAGGCCCATGGTGGGTTTGAATCAATAACTAATTTCATTTTGTGGAGAGAGGATCTGTAGAGACTATAAGCCTAAATCAGAATTTTGAAACAGGACCACTAGAGACAGGCTCTTAAATCTCTATGAAGCGGCTGGTGATCTCAGCTGTCATTTCACAGTTTTCTTTTAGGAAGCCTGCTTTCAAACAGGGGTCAGGACTCATAAAATGTTTAGGTTTTAAATATGACATGCAGCTTTTACCAGAAACAGTGTTCTTCTCCACTCTTGACATGTCAGAAATGTGAATATTCCTTTTATGCTCAAGGGATCCACAATGCTGTTTGCAAGATCTGAACTTGCTTGTAAATCAGCACCTTCTGGATGAGGTAAAGGAAGTGAGCTGAAGCTGCTCAGTTCCTGGAACACTGATGCCCTCACCTTCCCAAACACTTGTTACACCTTCCCAAGAGGAAAGGATCATCAGCTCTCATGTTAAAAGCAAACAAAAATTACTTCATTATGTGAAAAACCCCAGACTTTTAAGAGTGTTTATATGTAGGCAACTCACTTCTGCAACTGGTTTTACATCCACACTAGCTTGTTTTACTACTTATTTTCCCAGGGAGCATCAGAAACATTTAAAATCGAGGATGTTTGAAGAGTGGTATTCTCTCAGACAAGAACTCTATGAAACCAGTTTTACCATTCTGCCTTTTCAAAGCAAAGTATGTCCTGGGTGTTGTCTGATGTTCTGGCTCTTTTGAGGAGAAGACAGGAAAGGGGATACATTTATGCATCTGGGTCACAAAATTCCTGAGTTTAGGAGAATATTCACATGTATTAAACTGACAGAGAAAACTGCTGTTTAAATTTCACTCAAATGAAGAGATTGCATATCAATAACTTTGACTTGGTGCTCACTAGGAAAGGCCAAAAGACCACCACAGCTTTCCTCTTAACCTTACCCAGAATTCAGTGACAAGGCTTATTTTTTCATTTTTAGTTGTGTTCTAAATCGGACTTCTCAACTTACATCTCCCCCCAGGACTCCCCAAGAGAAGTGCACACAAGTGCAGGTACAGCTCTTCCACCTCCTCCTCCAGAGACAGAGCAAATTACCCTTAAAGATGAGTCAGTTTTAGCCACAGAGAGTGTGAACTCTTCCAGGGGCAGGAAGGGAACATGGCAGAAAGGAACTTCCCTGGCCAGATGCTTTTCTGGTCCCACTTGCATCACCACATTCATTTGGTGTGCTGCAAAGTTCATTTATTTCAAATTAGAAGAACAATACATAAGATGTCCTTGTAAGTATCCTTTGTACCTCAGAAACTTTGCTCCAGCTTATGTGCCACACTTTTGGCAGCAGACACAAAAGCCATATTAGAGAAAGCAGGAAAGATACACATGAGGTACTTTAATTTTGGGAAGGACAGAGAGGTAGTAAATAAAAAAGTGAAGAAGGAAAATGGAAGAACAGGATCAAGCTTTTCAATAGAACAATTATGGGAAAAGACAGAGCAGAGACAAGCTGTACCATAGATGTTGTCCCTCCTTTCAACTTTTCCCCAAGGATAATTGTGCCTCCCTGAACTGCTATAATGGACCAGCAAACACAAAGAATGGAAGGCACTTACATCCTCTGACAGTGGAGGCACACAAATTACACAGAAAGGTGTGAGTGCTCTGGGAGCATTATGAACCTTCATAAAACAGGGCTACATAGTGCCACGAAAATGAATGAAATGAACTAGTAAAACTAGCATCAAACAGGGCTCCAGGTACAAGGTTTGAGACACTGACTTATCCTATTCAATTTAATATGAAAAAAAGGAGTAAGTTCTGGAATTTCATAGTTTGACAGATGCAAACAGCTACTTCCCCATAGCTCATACATGCAAGAAATAATTACACTGCCACTTTGAGCTTTTGAGCTGTGGTTTTTGTACCTACCTGAGACAATCCTAGGAAGGGCTGAACACCTTTAGGTTGCATTGTCTTCAGATGAATCAATAAATTAATTTTTGTTACACTGTACATAAAATTTATTGTACTGTCATATAATTAAAAAACTATCATAATTCAATATCATAATACATAAGAGGAGTGAGTGATTTTACATTTGTATATTTGGTATTGTCAGAGCTTGATAGAAAAATTATGCTATAAAATTAGTTTTCCACTTAAGGATGCTCCAAAATTTCTTTAAAGACAGCTGGCAGCTTTTAAGGCTGGTATGGATCATGTCAAAATAGATTTTTCTGAAAATTTTCTTGTGATGCTCAAATATCCCCACATAAAGAAGCCAGAATTTGCTTTAAACTGACAGATGATTACAGTCCCTGCAAAGAGCTCTTCTGAGTATACCCTGAATGAAATGAAATACCCATGAAGTCCCAACTCAAACAGAAGTGGCTCTCACCTCAGTGTGACACTGTGTTTTCTCAGAAGTGCTCTCTTCTGTTTCTCCAGCAGTCCTTCTCACAGCACTTCCTTGGCACTCCTGTGCAGAGATACAGGAAGAAATTTTTAAAAGTCAATTTGACCTTTAGAAAACAAGGAGTCATCCAAAGAGTTGCTTTCAGTCCACCTGCCCATGGGGGAAAAAAAAAAAGCTGTCTTGATTTAACTGAAAACTTTTCATAGAAAATAGTGTTAAAGCAACATCCCTCTGGTTGCAAAATGAGGCTCTCAAGCACTAAGAATCACCAGAATGAAGGTGACTTGTGTGACACTGTGTATTTGAGTCTTTAACTATATAACATAAATGGGTTTCCACAAGTCCCATGCTTCACTCAGCACAGGAATGGACAAAGCTCACTTAGGGCTTGAGGTTATTGTTGTCTTTGGGTTACAAAGAAGAGGGAAGGCACTAAAAGAGTGTTTAGTGCACTGTGTTAGGCACTAAAAGAGCCCTGTGTCCACAGAGAGCTGAGGGCAGGCTGGTGGGGAATTGCACAGCCCATACTCCCCTGCCAGCAGCAGCCTCTGCAGATCCTATGGCTTCTTTTGGGTACCACTGTGGATTTCTAGGAGGAAAGAATCTTCTGCTGTTTCTCAGTCTAGTAAACTGACAGGAACTCAGTTCCTCACCTCTTCTGCATGCCTTTGAGGCTGACTGGTCTTTCTTTTAGTTTCCTATCCCCCCACTCTTTCCAAATCCATCTGTCTCCAACCTATTTTCATCTGGAGATGATGTTCCTGGCAACTGATGATCATCAGACACCAGTCACACAAACTAAGAGGCATCAGGGGTCAAGTTCCCAGTCAAAACCTACAAAGAAGGCAACAAGTGGCAGAATGTCTTCAGCTCTGGGAGTACATACCCAGCTCTCAGTTCAATGTGAGGTCTTCATTTAAACTTGGGAAATAACAAACATTCAGGTTTAACATCAGTGGTATCTCTGGAGGGAGAGGAATTTGTCATAACAAAGAGGTTTCTGTTACCTTTGTGACAGATGAATACAGTGGTGTAGCTTCTCATTTACAACATGAGACATGAAAACATTGAAATAATACTTTAATTGCCAGCATCATCAAGCTCCAGCTTCTCTGGAGTCCAATTCACTTCCACAGTAAGAATTGCTATTAGTGCAGTAGAGATCTCATTGACTTTAGCTAAATTCAGCCCCAACATGAGATGGAGGAGCTAATCTCTCTCCCCAGAGAAAGTAACAGTATAACGAAAAGGGACACTAAATGAGAGAAGCTGCAAAAGATAAAGTATGAAAGGAAAAAACACAATTAGACTGAGATTAGTCATTAGGGGGTGGTCAGAGCTGCTGCTTGTTTCTGTTTGAAAAACACTGAATCTTTTGTTTCAGTCTTCAGTGATTATCTGTACCATGTAACAGCAAAAGCACATATCATGGCCACAGGAGTGTGGGATATGGTAGTGCAGATGGATATCAAGTCTCATAGCTGAGTAGCTTCTTTCATCACAAGGAAAGGCAAAATAAGTATTTAGCACAAGTCTTTTTGCTCCATTCCCTATATTCTTCATGTACAACTACACCAGGAAGCAGCTGTTAGTTTTATTTGTGATCCTACAGCAGTTTTTCACCATAGGCTTTTTATATCTTGAAGTGGCTCCAAAGTGGGTCCACATAATTCATAAAGAGAGGAGATGCCATGCTGAGTAAGAAGTTGCTGGCTCCTCTGTTCTTCTCACCTTGGACTGCACAAAGCGTACCAGATCTGCAATTAATGGAACTCAGGGATAAACTGATTGCAAACACATCATTCAGAGGCATTATTGGATTTTTAAAGCTTAGTCTTTTGCTAATTCAGGAACACAAATAACTAATTGTACTGTGTCTAGCTCAGATTACGTCTGAGAATGGATCTGGGGGCAATTGGGAAAGAACACTGCCTTTGCTTTTATTGTGGGAAGCGTTCCCTAAGCATAATGCCGTTGGAAATGGCTGAAGGGGGTTGCATCTGGTTAGGGAGGAAGTTACAAGCATAATAATTAGCATCGAATTAGCTGCTGTCTCAGCCTGAGCCAGGCAAGCCCATCACATTCCTTTTCCCAGCTGCCCTCTGGTGGAAGGTTCTGCAGAACAGCCCCGAGCAGGAAAATCTTAGTGCTGGTTGTGTATGGTTAACTTGTGATTTAAGCCAGGAAGGATCAACAAACCCTGAGCTGATGCCCCCCTGCCCAGAGGCAGGAGAGCTTTTCGAGGCTGAGCTTGAGTGGTTGACACCCCTTTAGCACAGCAGCTCTCTTTATGGTGGTCACCAGCTTTCTGACAAGTTGGTTTCAGCACTTGCTGTATTTATGTTCAGTACCTCTAAAACTGACATGTTTGCAATACCCTAATGTAAGGTCTCCATGTTAATCACAAAGGGGTTTTCTAGTTGTAATTACTATAATAATTAAATAACTGTATTTCTTACTGCCTTGTCTCTGAGTTTGGCTACATACTGGTACTATTTCATCTCCAGAGAGACCAATGGAACCTTTAATTGGGCAGCTCCATGCTGGGTGCCCTATGCTTGAGTCACTGGCCAGCCCATCCCCAATGCCTGGACACAGGTGGTGGTTGTGGGGTCACATCTCAGGGTCATGTCACAGAAGCTCAATCCATGACAGAGAAAATGACAAAAACCAGGATAGAAATCCTGCCCAGGGGCATTCCAGGTCTGCAGGCAAAAGTCATGGTCACACAAGGTGGAGGGATGAGCATTCAGGACAGCAAGGAGAGGTAAACAAGCACCAGGCTCAAACTTGGCACACTTTGAGGGGCTGGGCTGTGTGGGGCAGGAAGCAATTTTCAGTCTCCTCATTTTATGATTCTACACATTTTCATTCTACAGCAACAACACCTCCCTGTCACTCCTTTCCCCCATCCCCAGAGAAAGAGCAAGCCAAGACCAAGCAAGACAGAGGGAGAGACCCAGAGTGAAGGGACAGCTCAAACAACACTCAGCACAGCAGGAGGAATCAGACTCACTGTGAGAAGGGATCCTTCAGTGGGATCCCCCTGCCCACCATCACATCCTGCTGGAACCAGGTGACTCCTGGTGCAGCCTCCCAGGGTGAACCCAGCCAGAGTAGCCCATTGGCAGGGCCTGCCCTGCTCCTCTGCTTCCCTGGACAAGCACCCAAGAGATTGGTGGGAACTAGGTGCCTAGCTTTTGCTGTGCAAAGCAAAAGGGAAAAAAAAAAAAAAAAAAGACACTGTTGGCCTGTCTCAGGATGTAGCTCAAGTCTTGGTTTTTAACTGCTGTGGATGGGAGAGCATTGTAAACTGGGGTAAGGGTGTGGGAATGATCTAGGGGTGCTCAGTGAGGAGCTGTCACTTTAGGGTCCTACCATGGTGCTGCTGGAGGTGCTGTGCTCTGGGAGAAACAGCTGGGGCCAAGACCTGGACCAGTTTTTTTAGTGCCTGTGACTTTGTAGCAGCAGAGATAGAGGCTGGGACCAGAGTTTTACCCAAGGAATTGGGTAAACCAGAGACTTAAGTCTGTCAAAATTATCTCATATCCATGATCTCCTGCTTAGCCAAGGGACAGGCTGTTGGAGGGTTTTAGTATGTCTTTTATCATTGGTGCATCTTAGAAATGGGGCATTATGCTGCATGTGTTTATCGAGGGACAGAAAGACTGCCAGAATAAAGAGGCAGGTCAGCGTTTAGTTTTGGAGATGGAGAGACTGATTTGCATTGCTGTCATCAGTCACCAGCAGTGCCACAGCTCCTGTCCTGTGTCCTGGTGGTGCCCTGTCCCCCTGCACCACCACAAAGCCCTGAACTGTGCTGGGAACTGGGGTCCTAAACTCACTTATACACCTAGACCAAAAATGTATAAAAGGAGCACCACAACCCTCTTTATGGTATGGAGCCACTTTGGCATCAAGACATGAAATGCTTACAGTGAAAAGCTACAGAGGATTACCAGTAAAAAGTAACACTGTCCTTGTGTGTTCACACAGTTCCATACAACTGGATGGGTGGAGTCATGTGGAGCTGAGAGGGCAGGCACAGCTTGGGAAGTGGGACAGCGAGATGTGGGCTGCAGCACCCTCTGTGTTGTTGGTCACTGTGCAGCCACTTTCCACCACAGACATTGATGTGCATGATTAGTGTTCTTGCAGCCTTTGAATGCAGGGCAGATAATGAGCTCAACACTCTGTGTTAGATCACAATCTCTTCCATGACTCCCCCAGTCACACACACATCCCTGGGTTGCCTGACTGCCCTTCCTGCACAGACAGAGCTAACAGCACTCTCCCAGAACTGCTTCCCTTGGCAGGAACCGCTTGTGTCACCTGTGTTCTGGATCAGCAGGGATGCTGCCTGCACTTGGCCTGCTTAGCTTTAACAGAGGGGAAGGGCAAACTCCAAGCCATATTCCTGGGGCCTTCTCTCAGCTGAAAATGAGCAGTTCCACACTGACCTGGCCCCTCAACCCAGTAGCACCAGTGCTTAACAGTCTCTGGACCTTTACCAGTTCCCTGGGTGCTTCCACACTCACCTCCTCAAACACATGAAGCCTTGTTGGGGCTGTGGGTAGGGCTTTGTTTTCTTGCCCATGTGGTTTACAGAACTGCCTTTCTTTGCTCCTTTGCATTTGCAGGCACTAGGTATCCTTGGGGTTAAGAGTGGTGTGGGAGTTTCAACGAGAAAGATTTACTGTAGAGATAAAAGAATCCTGTTTGACATCATAGACTCTGATAATGATTTTTCAATAGTATTTCTTCATGATTTAAGTTGTACTTGGACATTTTTCATAGAGAACGGATTTCTAGTCCATTACTTTCATAAAGTATTTCAATAAATATCTCTTGAGATATAAAACACATGGAAGTTTATCAGTGAAGATGTAAATCCTCTATTTGTCTGCCATGCCTTCTACCTGACTAGGCAGGATGAGGATGTAGGATTTGGTTATTTAAAAAGCTTTTCAACTACACTGTGATGTGTTAAAGGCACTTAGTGGTTTGTTTTATTTCTGTTTTTCATACTGGCATTATATGGAGAGGTTTCAGGTAACTGTACTTAGGCATTGACACAAGTCTTTTTAAATCTGCACACATAATTCTGTAACATATCAACAAAATTCCCAGATGCATAAAACCTTTAGACCACAAACAAGGCAAGAGCACCAAGAAAGGAAAGCATATTTTTTACCACATGTTTTCAGCAGAATCAAAGGGCATGACTCAGTTTCCCTTCAGTCCTTGGGAGCACAAAGGACCCTGGTTTGCAAGTTGAGCAATAAAACAGCCTCCAGTCCCACACTCACAGCACCACCACAATGAGCCCTTCATTAGTCGCCACTTCCCGTCAAACTGTTAAAGGGGACACAGGTTTACCAAACAGCTAATCCTTGATAATGAAAGGTTTCCAACAAAGCTGCCTTTCCAGGGAGTCTGGGCACTTTCACATTAGCAAGAAATGAATAGACAAAGTGGTTCAGGAAACATGCCAAACAGTAGCTCATGCATTGAAACACAAAGACCTGCAGTCTTCAGGGAGCTAAAGAAAAATTACAGTAGTGTTTTGCATTCTTTCTTGTCATCATAATTACTTTCTCCTTCACTTTCTTTCACATTATTTAGTGAATAGTCTTCCAACTACAGAATATATACACACTTGTCTCTTAAATGTCATTTGCAAATACAAATCAGTTTCTGGAGTACCTTATCCCACTCTCCATGTCAGCCAGGTTCCCTCTTTTTGCTGTGGGCCTCTTCTGGATGTATGCCACTTTTCTTACTATCAGTTCCTATGCAATTGTAACATTGTTGACTGCCACCCCCTCATTTCTTCAGGGTTTTGTTTTAACTTGGTATTTAACAAGTCAATAATTGGATCTTTTACTTCTGCGGTCTATTTTAAGGCAGCCTTGTTTAGTCAGATGCCATCAGACATTTAAGATCCAAGATAAGTATTTTTCCTTTAAAATTGTAAAAGCAATGCATACTTGGATTTAGGTAAAGAATGTCAGGACTAACATCAAAGCATTAAATATAAGGGTTATGGAAACAGCTTTTCTTTTTGACAGAAGGTCATGGCAAAACAAATTTGGGGCAGCTGAAGAAGCAGTTCACAAGGACAGAGGAGCTGCAGGGTGGAAAGGTTTGAGCATGGAAGTACAAGCTGTGTATAATCATGAGTGCACAGTGGAGCCCTGGGAAGGACTGTGCCATCCTTGGTCACCTTCCCTGCAACTGGCCAAGGGAGCAGGAGGAGAGCACAGCTTGTGTGTGTTGTACCATCTCATAAAAGACAGCCACATGCAGCAAGCAGTATTGGCCACTCCTGACTTACCCACCTGTCCCTTCATTTTTCTTTCCAAGGGAATGTGAAGGTGCTGTTGACTGAGAGCACCTGTCTCTCATTCTTGTGTGCGTGGTGGGGCAGACACAGGGAGATTGTTGGAAAGCAGAGGAGTGGTGTAACTCAGCACTGAAAACCCTTGAGACAGTACTAGGCTGACACCTGATGGTCCAAGCTCAAGTCAGAGGACGATGATGCTACTGCTCATGCTGGCTGCTGACAGACAACTCCACTTCCCATGGCAGGAAGAAGAGGCTTTTATGTCGACACCCATCGGGGTCTAACCGGTTTATATTCCAGCAGAATTAGGCAGATCACGAGCTGAGCTCCTAAACTCCCTTTTAGGAGTTCCTGTTAATGCCTGGGTGCCAGCAGCCAGCAGAGGGCAAGCTGCCCCCACTTCATTTCCTTCAAAAATATCTGAGCATTTTTGGAACTAGGTCTGGGAGAAGATATTAGCCCACCAGTGCTGGGAAAGAAAGATGAACCACACACCAAGTGTCTCTCCAAATCAAGCTTCTGGAATAACTATTTAAACCAAAATAGTCCTTTATCTTTCAAAAAAACATTCTTGTGAGACAAAGGTAACAAACCCATTTTTTATTTTCTAAACTAAGTTGCTAAGCCTTGCAGTGGAAGGGTACTGATGAAACCTGCTTGAAGCTACAGGTGCTGGAGGTGTGTGCTCTCTGTCTGATGCATGAGAGGGCTTTGTGCTGAGTGACCAGCCGTACCATGGTGCTGGTGAGGATGGGAAGCTTTGCCAGGAAGCACAGACATTTTGCCAAGAAAGCTCCAGCTTGTGGGGCAGGTCTCTCAGCTGAGAGCCTGTTTTTGTGGCAGTTTGTTGACCTCTGGGCAGAACTGGACCCACTGCCTGCAGGTGCACAGGCACAGCCTGTCAGCTCAGTCCCCACAGTGACAGGGGACTGCCCTCCCTGGGCAGTGGCCAGGGCAGTGCCCCACCATGGCATCCATCCCACTGCTTTGGGGTGCTCAGCTGCTCTGTACCATGTCCATCTCTCAGAGGATCAGCCTGATCAGCAGCCATGAATGCCTGTCTGCTTCCCCTCAGCCCATCCATCTTTTGCCCAGAGCCTTACTGACTCCTCAGGTGAGTCTCACAAACTCAGCTGAGGTGCAGAGGAGCTACTGAACCCTTTCCTTGTGGCCTCCTTCTGCAAACTGTTTGGGATTCACATGCTGGAAAATAGCCAGCACTTTTCAGCTCTATATCCCCTTCACTCCCACCCATGGCCAGCATTTGGAAATAGTGGAATGTCTCTACTTCATGACAGAGATGTACAAAATTGCATTGGTGCTTTGACTGAAAATACAGCAGAGAGAAAATAGGGTAGCTCAGGCTGCTTGAGAACATCTCATGTTCCAACCAAGACAAATATATCCTTGTCCTAAAGGTCCAAGGCAAATAAGTGAGACTTGGGTCTCAATTCTTCTACAAGATTTTCTGCTTGTGGGGGGAGCATATAAATCACTTTGAAATTGTCGGGACTATGTCTGAACAAAGAATGTAAAATAAGGCTGACTATCAGAGCAGTGTGATTTCTACAGCCCTTACAGTTGACCATTTGCCATATTGGAGTCCTCTCTTCCTTGTTTATTTGTCACAGTAAAGTAATTGAAGCAAAGAAGTTATATCATTTTCTCTCTTGGACTAAATGAATGGATAATCCTCATTTGCATTTTGCAGGCTAACACAGACCATTCACAAGTCTTGACAGATATTGCATATAATGGTCTCTGTTTTGTTCAGCTCCACTGTCCAAATGTTGAAAGAGTCTCTACACATTACACTCTTTTACTAAAAGACAAAAGCTAAACTGTAACTGAGGTTTCACATCTATGCAGCATCTCTGTGCTCTGCTATACAATAGCTTGTTCCCCAAGAGACAGAACTGATGTAGCCTGGTTTCCTATGGATTTTTGCCCCCTAATATACCCTTTCTCACCACATTTGCTCTGTTCCCACCCATAAATGCTGACTGACCTGTTGGGGCTTGTCAATAAAAACACACATTTGGAGAGTTCCCTTGGTAAGCCCTAATTTGAATACTCCTTGATTACTTAACTGCCAGTGTTTACAAAACTTGCAGAAAGCTTTGATATTCTACTACCTCTCTTTTAAATTGGGTTTAAAGCTGTCAATAGTTTCAAAAGGAGCATGCAATAAGACAGACATAGACCTCTTAACTTCCTCATTTCATTAGGAATTAAGCTAAAAACTTTCTAAAAAGGGATTTTTCAAGTGTTTCAGGACAGTAAAAGATCATCCTTTTCCATTTCAGGAGTCAGAGTATAAACTCTGATACTGGATACAACTGCATTCCCCCAGTGCCCATTTTGGGATAGTCAGGACTCCCAATAACCCATTCCTTTCACAGATGTGATGGCAGCAGAGGTTAAGTTTACATGGATTGGTATGCACAGAAGGACAGAAACATATCCATACACTCTTGGGATGCAGATTTTGATAAAAACTATTCCAACCCCACATGGCAAAAGAAAATCCTACTAAACTCTGAGAACTCAAACATTTTCAATAAGTGTCAATAAATGATTGGGAAGCTTGTCAGAGCAGAAGGTATTGTACAACAATCTGTAAAGTGTGTGTGTTATGCTTAATATGTGAATTAGAAAAGCTGGGCAGTGGCCATTTCCAATATATAATACTTTAATCTAGATGCTGGAGGAAAAAGCACAGGATTATTAGGGATTCTCTTTCTCAAATGGTTGAGGGAGTTAACCTTATACACCTTCATATATTTTCTTCAGTGTCTACTTCAAAACCTGACTCTGAATTCATTTTTTTACACAGGTATGTTGCAGACATCACCAGGGAATGAAGAAACATCAACAAGGTATAAAAAGTATGAGTATACTCACCAGATACAGGCTTGTTGCAGCAGAACCTTCCAGGTCAGTGCAAAATGCTGACATCAACTGTAATGCAAAGTCTCAGCAATGAAATAGATCTAAGGCTCTTCTGAATGACTTTCTACCCTTCAAAATATTTTCATCTGGATGGTGATGATTAAGCTTTGTTTCCTGATGTATTTCCTGCTGTACACCAAACCAGAAGTCTTTAATAGGCTATAAATCTGTATTTGGAAAGCAGATTCCCCATTCTCCTTGCAACACAGTGTGAATAATTACATAGATGGTAACTGCAACATTCTTGCTACAAACAAGCAAATATAATATGAACTGTGTGCTTTAGCAAGTCATCCTCCAAAGGTTGAGCTCAGGTTTTCCTTACTATAATTTGAAGTACTTCATATATTTTTACATGCTGTCTACAGTACAAAGTCTCAGAAAATGTTTCTCCAGGAAAACCTGGTGAAAATACCACTTAATAGCTTCTTATACATAACTTTTAAAGCAATATATCCTGCAGATTATGGATCCTAATTATGATCCTGAATTAGCAATGAGACACTCCAGTGGCAACTATGAGTGGATATGAAATTATTCATCAATTTCACCTAACCAAGAAAATTCTAGTATTTGTTTCTTCACTGTTCTGAATGCAATTCCTCTTCCCTGAATGCAAGCCATAGACCACTTCTAGTTTTATTTTAGAGGGAAACTGAGGCTGACATTCTCATGTCGCTGGATCAACAGGTAGAAATTGTAGGATCCATCAACAGTGCAGTCACACTGCTCAGCATTCTGACTTCCCACCTAAATCCAAAACTAGTGGACAAATTCAGATTTGAAATCATACTGGGTCAGGTAAAGTACCTGATGGGGCCACAACTTCCCCAGGGATCTTTCACTTTGTCATCTGAAGAAAGACTGGAACTGAGAAAAAAAATTACTTAGGTGTTCCAGGCTAGCACAGCACTGAGGGATCTTTAAGCCATGCACCTTTCCCCCACTGAGGAACACTGCAATGGAAAGAAGAACAAGTTGCATCCACACACTCCTGTTACAAACTCTAGAGTGAGAAAAGCATCACCATAAGCAGGCATCTGCCAGGAAGAAATCCTCCTGCTGAGCATCCCAGCGCTCTTTATGGTGCCTAGCACAGCCACAGACAGACATGCCAACACTGATGTGAAGCGGGGGTATTGAAATGCATTTTGCTCCCATTCTGAGCAGGAGGAGCTCCTGGGTTCCAGGAGGAGCACCCTGAACAGGAGGTCCTGTTTGCATACTCAGTGACAAGGGGGAGCAGGTCCCAAATGGCTGAAGGATTCAGGAGCAGCAATGTGTGAAGGAAGCAGCTCTGTGTTGCCCTCAGGCAAACCCTTTGTCCTCACTGGCCACCAGCCCAGCAGTTTACAAGCCAGTTTCTATACAAAGTGATTCCCTGCACCAGGCAGGCACTGAGGACACTGCACAGGAACAGTTATAACAAAAAAGGAGGTGACAGTGATGCAAGCTCCAATGTCATGCTGTAAACAGGGGCTCACTGTTGAACACATCTGCCTTTTATCTACTGCTTTGAATGGATGGCAAGGAAAAGCCTGGGTCTGAGATAATCTAGACTGAGAATAGCTATAGGAAATAATATTGTGATTTTCTTTCAATCTTTGGGATCCATTCATTCCTAAAATAAAGGATAGACATTATGTGAGTGTTAGGTTATCTGCATTCAGTTCCTTGTTCTGCCTTAGACTTGCTGAATGACCTCGAGCAAATAATTCACTGTATTCACCCCTCTCCTTTTGCTACCTCACAAAAAGATACTGGAAGACTGAATGCATGGAGAAAGCACTCAGACACCATGGTGATAAGTTCTATACGAAAAAAAACCCCACAACTCTATAAAAAATTACAGGTATGTTTAAAGGAAAAGATAATGCTGTCCTCTATAAACTATGTGCTTTCCTGAACTTTGAGAAAAGCACACAGTTTATAGAGAGTCAGGATAGCATTATCTTTTGGGTTTTGTTCTTTATCATAAAAAAATTGCAAAGCAACAAATGCTTTTATATCATTCTCTTTTCCTTCTTTGCAAAGGATGTGGTTGGTCATCTTCTAGGTTCTGCTTTACCTTGAAAGTTAAATCAGGTTATCAGAAAGCTAAAGGTGAATTTATTACATACCATGTCATGTTAAAATTAAATCTGACCAATGAAAAACTCATTCTCTTGACTGCAGGGCAAAGAGTTGAGAAGTGTAATCATTGCATGCAGGAGTTCCACCTGTTGTGAACTGAGATGCACATACCACCACTGAACTCTTTCTACAACAGCCTTTGAAGTACCAGAATGAAAGCAAGTTCTAAGTGCAGACAAATGAAACCAGATTCTCTGTTTGCAGAGCTTGCACTGACAGCAAACAGAGGATAACCAACACTACACTTCATCAGCTCAGGAGAAAATACTTGGCACAACTTCAAAATGGAAGACAACAAGCATCTGTAGCACTTTTGTTATCATAATTCAGATTACAAACACACAAGGAGATAATTTAGTAGGCCTTTTTACTAGTATTTAATCAAAAACAGTAATTGTTAATGCAGGACAAGAGCTCATCTCTATCTACTAGAAGTATATTTCATTTATAATGGGAAATGTTGACTTCTACACTAACAGTTGACAGCCCACTGCCTGGGGGCAAGGATTACTGAAAATACTTTCTGCCCAGTCCTTTTAAAGGTGAGTACAGAACAGGGTCAGGGCATGTAACAATATGTACACAATATACCTGCTACCAAAGCCTGGCCTTACACACAATTCTGCATGCCTTATTACTTACAGGCAGTAAAATATTAAGGCTTTTTATAGAGTCCTGTAATAAAATGAGGTCCACGTGTTCAGGAGCTGCATCTATCTCCAATATGAACTGAATCTATTGTTCAAACCTACATCACAATAGTCTGAAGTCTGCAGACAGCCAGTGACCTACAGTTGCTCTGAGAATCCACATAGCCATTATCAGCCATTACTTCATGTCTATTTGAAGGAGGGATTTTAAAAAATGCAAGTATAACACTGTTGCCAGTGTTAAAGTTTTCTTGATCTTTCAAAATTTTGACACTAATGAATTCCAAAGGATGTTTCATTTACTACACTTAATATATAAATTTGTCCCTGTCCTATGGTTATTTAGTATTCCTGACCACACTGACATGGGACTTTACAAAAAGACTTTACACAGTTAACCTCTGTGTTCTCCTTCCACATTTGCTGCCAGGACAGGAACACACACTATTTCTCCACTAAAAAAAAACACCCATGCTTGAAACAAATGTAGGGTTCTCATTTTAACATAATATATTCTCAGTCATCATTATGAATTTTTTTTTTTCCTACCACTTAGAATGTCTGTGCAGCTCGTAGGCATAATCACTATAATAAAGAATACAGAAGGGAAATGTGAGTGTACTCCAATTACATTTTACTTGCCAAACACTTAAGATGGCTTCAGGGGCATTTTGTGTCTCTTTGGAGATTTTTCATACAGTGTTTCACAAAGAGGTCACTGCTCTTTAACCCACAGGCTGTCACTGCAGCCACAAGAGAACTCTGGCTTCCTAAACACTCACTACATCCTAAAGCACAAATGGAAGGGAGATACAGGACAGATATTCTTGATACATCAGACAGATTTGCTGGTGATTGGTGTGAACAGTTTGGTCCCAAAATGCTGACTTCCTTTGCCCCATCAGCAGCAATAGCTAGAAACACATTGCATTCAGTATTTCCCTCTAGCACTGCAGTGATTGCTACAGGGTCATATAAATATAAAAGGGACAGGAAGGTTCTGCCAAGTAGAGGAATGGGAACTGTAGGCTCTCTGTCAAGATTTCCTTTGTAATACACTGATAATATTCTCTAACCATAGCATAATATTAGCCCTTCACCTCATCCTTAAAGTAGGTCTCAGGTGTGCTAGAGACAGCTGAAAGACAAACCGGATGTAAATGTCATTGATTCCAAACTTATTACAAAACCATGTAGGCCAGAGATCTTCTCCTTTTAGTAGCAACACAGCCTTTTAACAGACAATAGCCAAAATACTAACAAATGCCCGAGGGCTGACAACTAACACCAAAAAGAAAGTACTTCCTGAGAGAGAGGATGGCATGTGGAGTCACTCTTCTGCTGTGCCAGGGACAGCTCCCTCTCTGTCAGCTGAAGAACTGTCTCTCCCTAGCCCACTTTCACTTTAACCCCTTCATTATGATTAAACAAACTTTCTCTGGCAGTCAGGCAGTTCCATTGTTTCACATGTCTTGTTCAGGAAGATGGGGAGCTGACAGGAAACCCCCTTGACTAAACAAACCCCAGTTAATGCCAGCTTGCCATTTTTCACATCTCTGTCACCATCTCTCTGGTTTGTCCTTTGGACAGGACCAGATTGCTGGCAACAGTCACAGTGCTGGCTGCTGAAGAAGCCCTTGGAGACGTGGGCTAAATCATCAGCACCTGACAAAGCCCAGAGCACTCTGAAATGAACCAAGACACAGCAGTGTGAGGGGCTGACCACGTGTGGCCTAGGTGTTGTTCCATCAGCAGTGAGCACTGCCAGCCACTACAGCAGCATTCAGTACAAGGCCAGAAGCACAGAGCAGGTCTGCTCCCCATGCAGCTGCAGCTCCTCCCTCAGTGCTAAGGGCAGGAGCAGAGCAGATGCTCACCTTCACTGCCTTACTGACTTCCACTGTGCTTTCACTTGCACTGCTGGCTCTACTCCTGTTCAGACAGAGGAGTCTGGCTTGGATTTAGTGATGCCTCAAATGCAAACTGAGAAGAGACAAGAAGGATAAACCTTGAGAGCTGTTGACTTTCAATCTCCTTATTACAAACAGGAAGCTGAACACTGAATTACTACCCATCAACTTCAAGCTTAATTCTTCTGCTAATGCAGACAGTTTACAACACAGTGCAGTTTCTGCTCTTTGGAAAGGGCACTGATTTGAACTGAGCAGTGTCATGGAGATAGGAATACAATTCTTTTGTGCCAAATGCCTTTCTTTTACCCTTGTGCCTCTTAGCTCCTCCTTTGAGACCTCTGACCTTGCTTTTTTGCCCTGTAATCTCTGCTGTGATTGTTAATGTTACATTTACAATCAAAGTAACAAAAATCAAGCTATTCCTTCAGTAACTCTTTTGTATCAGTCTATATTCCTAATGAATTCAAGTGTTTAGACTTGCATCTTTATTTCACAGTTCTCTACTGCTGTATTTATGACTGAATACAGCCTTAAGTGGACAATTCACATTTAAAAGGAGAGAGATTGTTATGATTTTTACCAAACTCACTTTAGGGTAATGGTATTGTGCCACACAAATCACACTGGCCTCCTCTCTTGTGTTAAAGAGGAATTGGGTATGCTCTGAGCAGTGCACACCAGCAAACAGGGGTTTGTGCCATGTTTTTACATTTCTATTAGTCTCCCTGCTCATTTACTTTGGAATAGCATGGAATATGAAATCATGGCTCTCCCCTTCCATGCAAGAGGTCAGACAGGTCACCCACAAAGGTGCAAAAGACGTGAGTTTTTTTCTTTGGTTACAGGAAACCAAGGCTTAGTGCAACCTGCCTGAGTCAAATACACCTAATGCTCCAGCTTCCTAGTGCCACAGCTTGCAATCATTAAAAGTATCCCAGAAATTGAAAGTACAAAGCTGGTATAAACAAAAATTTGGCAGTGAGGAAATCACCTTCTTTGGAAAGACCGTTTTGACATCTGACAGCAAACTATTCAGATCCTGAATGGGAACCTCATTTCCATCCCAGCACTCCTTCCTCTTGAGAGCCTGGAATGGGGGTGGAGGGGAGGAACAGGCACGAGAGTGAACAGTGACACCCAGGGGGAGTGACCTTCCCGAGATAATCAATGGCTCGCAATGAGCAGCCAGCTCCACTGAATATTGATCAGCCAGCGCTGGCAAGCTCTGCTGCGGGGAGGTCAGAGCTCTGCCAGCTCCTTGTGTGAGCACAAAGGGAGCCTCAGCAAAAGGCAAATGGGAAATGGCAGGTTTTATGTGAGAGGCACCATTCAGGCCTCCAGAAGAAAAAACCCAGAAGCATGGTCACTGCAGGAGCAAGCAGAAGGCAGAGCAGTCCTGCTAACTTCTGTTGTTGCGCTCTGCAATTCCAGGTTTACCCTAATAAACTTGTTTTAAAGATTATCACTTGCACATACACATGACACCGTGAGTTACCACAGGATCTCTTCCCTAAAGATTTCACAGATGTGAAATGGGCACTTTCACAGCATGTGCCCTCAGAAACTTTGCCCAGTGTTACACCTCAGAACGTGCCAGGTATGAGCACACATTGCAAGGTGATACCAAATGCTGGCCTAGGCCAGCTCTGAGCACAGCTCATGCCCTTGAAGCAGCACAGCTGTGTGTTAGTACTGCACCCCTCTCACAGCACAATCTGTTCTTACTGTCCCATTCAGTAACCAACATTTTAACTTTTTAGTATTTTTTAAAATATAGTTAGATATTAATTTTATTATTACATCCATTGGTCAATACATATAGAATGTATACAGCTGAGGAAATTAGCTATTAGTGACTAAGAGGATATCCTACCTTTTTAGAAGCAGACAGTCTTTTCTCATAGGCTTTCTGTGGAAAAAGAAATTGTGACAGTCAGGGAAAAGAGACCTGGAAGCTGTGTTCTTAAAACAAAAACAACAACAAAAAAACCCCCTTAAATTGAAAAAAATAAAATGGAAAAATAAGAGAAGAAGAAGAAGAAGAAGAAAAGAAAAAAGTTCCAGTTTCTGCCTGGTGTAACTCATCTGACTTCAGTGGGGTTGTCCCAGAGCAGATTCGTCCCTCTGTCATTGCCAAAAAGAAAACAACAGGAGCCAGCCAAAGGCATCTGCTTTTGCATTTCCTCAGTGAATCCATTCATTATACTCCCCTGATAGAGAAGTTGTAAACAAAGGCACTTCATGATGCTGCATCGTGCTATCCATAATTACATTGTATGTGCTTCATCAGCAGACATGCTTCAGGGCACACTGCAAAAGCTTTTTATATATTCAGGACTCTTCCTGAGAGGGTGGGTTAAATGAAGAGAGGGAAAGGCTAACAGTTAAAACAGGAGAGCAAAACATAACTTAACCTAAGCAGTTACTTAGAGAGGAGCTCAGTATAAGAGGGAGGGGAGGAAACTGTCTACACACACTGCAAAAAAAAAGATGGGAGCAGAATTCCTGCCCACCAGTACCCCAGTTAGTATGTGTGCTTTAATATTCTCTCCATTTCTCTTTAAAATAACACACCCTCTAAAACAGTAATCATGTTATGTGGTGCTCCCATAACATCACTCTGGACAGGGGTTCAGAAGAATTTTTTAAAACAAAAAGTTCAGTTTGGAGGCTCTCTGAGGCTAACTTTATATAAATGGCCAACCATGTTCTGACTTCACAGTGATATAAGTCAGGTGTAACCCCCTAAATTGTGAGCATTAGAAAACCCTAGTGTCAGATCATAAGCAAGTCCTAAACTTTATTGCTTAGCAAATCAGCTTAAAGTGCTTGGCAGTACCTGGTGCAAGTCATTCTCTGAGAAAAAATTCTCTTTATCTTGTGAGAATGTACTACCATTGTCTTGGATGTAATTAAGTCCAGCAGAATATAACATTTCTGCTGAGAACTTTGCCTTAAGAAGTCCAGAATCTGCCACAGAACGTGTAATCCACACCCTGTATAGAAAGAAATATTTGTGTCTGAAAAGACCTTGGAAAAAGGAAATTCTTTAAGATAATCAACACCCAGGTGGGCAGGGGAGGCAGGCATTCAGGGGCTGGAAGCTGAGACTGGTCTGGAAAGAAAAGCACAGACAGAGGGAGCAAGCAAAGGTGAACACAGGGCAGTGTTGTAGTAAATTCTACCTTGTTCTACCTATATGCACATATAACCTATCACTGCTGCAAAATCACAGTCTCAGGTTTGTTTGGGTTTTAATAGAAGTAATTTTTGGAAATAAAAAGAGATAATAGAAGTTGATCTGTATCAAAATATACTAAAAATGGCACTTAATGTCAAATTGCTTTGAATGCTAGATTTCACAGTGGGCTGTGGAACAAAAGAGTTTCAAAGTGCATACATCAAGACCACATTTGGATAGCTTAACAGCAAACTGAAAGATTTCTAAACTGTGCAATCCCAGTTCCAAAAATTTATTCCATATCCAAAGTTTGCCTCTATTATTGTCAGTTACAATAGAGGTAGAGACCATGAAAGGAAAAGTTCAGGCAGCTCTTTTCTGAATGCTTTTTACATAAAGATTGAAAACTATCAGGCTTGTGTCATTGAAAAGTGTTCACAGATGAGTAATTACAGATAAACAGCAGCACCTGCCTCCAGAAAGGGCTGGACATCCACATTTCCTTAGCCACTGTTCAAGGAACAGTGGATGCAATATATAAGTGACCAACTGCATGCAGGTGACAGGGGAAGTAACCTACCCATTTCTCACTAGGAAAACCAAAAACTCTGCCTCACCTGGGCTCTTGGGGTTTAGCATCTTACAGACAGAGCATATCTCAAGAATTCTCTATGAGGAGCTGGCTCTGAAAGGAGTGATTACATGCAACTCTTCAAAACCTTGCTATAAGAGCTGCAGACTTACTCTTCATATTATTATATAAAAGTTGCTGGCATTTATTTCCCAGTCATCTTATTCATGAAAAACAGAAGGAAAGGAACCCAGGAAAAGCCATGAACAGACATTACTATATCAGAAAACTCTCAGCCAAAGCTTAGTCATTCCACACAAATTCAGAAAGATTGGAGTCTTGTTTAGCTGGAGATTCAAGGTTGTTCAGCTCAGTGTTACAAAGTGGAAAGGATATCCAATGTCACAAAATAATACATTACTACTTGGCAGCAAAGTATAATCACCTCATAATAGCTTCTGTAAAAGTCCTCTCAGCATTTATAACAATGAGCTACTGTATTAGTAATTATTAATAACACCTTATCTAGCTATTCAACACAGATGTTCAGGTCTTTAACACAGACAAGACCAGCATTTGCTCCTTCTGGATTAGCAAAGTTTTGACCCCACCATCATGGCAAGTATCCATATTGTGGCTACTGACACAAAAAAATCCCTGAGACTGCAGGAACCAACTTGTGGCTTCTATAAGAAATTTTCCCCAGATCTTGCACTATACATAATAGAACTGAAAAGACTTTTATATTTATCTGAAGGAATCTACTTCTACAGGTCAAAAAGTCTTTACAGATTAATTTTTGAAAAATTCCTAGTAATTCCTAGGAAGAGAGCCAATGGGCACCCTTTGGAATTATTTTGGCTTTTGTCAGGAAGGAGCCTGTTCTGAAGAAAACTCCCTGTGGAAAACTGGGCGAGATGCATGTGTTGCCCCTTGAACTCTGAAGTTTAGACACAGGGATGTCTATAATGGTCCTCTGGCTGAGCTGGAGCCCAAGCACCCATCCAGGACAATACACAGTGTTCACCATTGCTGTGAAAAACCAGGGAGAAGGGCAGTGGGCACCATCCATAGGGCTGACAGCCACAGCTGCCCTCTGGACAAATCTAGGTCTGGGCTGCAAAGAAGGCTAAAATACAGAGCTATATGTGGCCAGAAGTGCTCTGTTTCAAGTGGCTTGGGATCAAACCCATCCTGATTTGCACCCAAACCACATACAATTTCAGGCTTGCAACTTAGCCAAGTGTTGCTGAAGGGTTCACAGACTTTAGTGAACTTGGCTTGAACTTTACATTGGAAAGGAAAAAGTAAAATAAAACTTTTCAAGCTGAAGGTTCTGCCTTCAGTCATTTTGCTCATCTCCAATACTGATGTCTTATAAAATAACAGCTGATGTTCTATTCTAAACAGTGATTCCAAACCCCATTCCTTATACACATTTTCCCAGGTTTCTTCTTCTGTATGGACCTTTCCCACCTCGTGGGTTTCACAGAAACAATGATCTTTAAGATGAGGATGAAGATCTTCAGCTACAGTAACACTGTATCCTATGCATAATCTTTCACTCACAGGAGTAAAACCCCTCCATCCCAAAAAGCTCACTCGAGTAATGATAATAACATCCTTTAATATTTTCCAAGGCCAAATGAAAAGTTGTTTTCTATTTTTAAAGAAAGAGAAAACAATGTAATAGAAGAACTTGGGAAACTGATCATGGTCCTGTGAGTGGTGGTAAATCCAACCTAAGGGTCACAGAGTCCATTATGTGCCTTTATTTATTAGTCTGAGATACAGGTATAGATGTACAGCACCTTGCTGCACACCAAGGTTATGGGAGCTTTGAATCTTCCTAGAAGCAAGTGCCCCACTGTTTCTCTGGAGAAGTGCATGTTCTTCTCAGGGAGGTCCTTTCCCTCGGTTTCAGCCTCCATTTTTAACACACTCACATAAAACCTCTCACTTAGGACAGGCACTGCAGGTCTGGGGAGCTTTAGGATAAACTGCAAAGGGGTTCATAAAAATAAGAAGAAGGGACAGTGAACCATCTGTAACTAAAAGTCACTCTTGAAGCTATACCTGTTCAAATAGATAGAATTTAATTTAAAGCAAAATTAGTTTATCCCTGAACAATGAAGTTTCCTGAAATTTGGTCTAAAATAGCCTTCAACAGTATCTACTTCTCTCCATGCTCATTTTTAGCCTGTTCTTTTAGCTTGTTTCCTTTTTTTATAAAGAATAATCATTTTGTAGCGGCAGTAGCAAACCATTATAAAACAGCTTCAGAAACCTTGCTCTGATATTCTGAAAATAAAACAAACAAAGAAAAAACCACTATTAATGTCTTCTAAACCATTTCATATCATCAAGGATCACATATTTGAAAACAAATGAAGTTATCAGATTTCTGAAGAATACATTTTTGATTCTGCACACTTTATCTCTGTAAGCCATTGCATAGTCACTTGAGTTCTGTACTTCAGCTGAAGAACTGGCAAATAAAAATAATTCCTGCCTCTAACCTTGTATTTTTCATGTGATGATAATTCACTCCTGATGCTGTTCAAGGGAAGAGCAAAACAATATCAGGATCAAACACAACATGTAAATAACCCTGAGGCACTGGGGTTTCTCCTTTGATTGACTGAAATGACTTCTCTCCAATAATTTAATAGACTAGTCCCTGAATCTTTTCACAGCTGGTGTATATTTTACAGCACACGTCCTGACCTTGTCTAAGTAGGTTTGGTTTTCTTGGAAAGACTTTCTGACAGCACATGAGAATGTGGTATCATCCCATGCTCTTGGGGCAATGACCCTTGGGGTGTAAGGAAGTCCCAGCTGACCAATATTCCCACCTGTTTCTGCCCTGCTTGTGGGGCTGTGCTCTGAAACATGGCACTTCCACTGAAGTGAAAATTTACTGGGCCAAGTGAGACAGAAATTAGGTTTCCAGACAAGTCTACTCCTCCACTTGTGCAACTTTCTAAGAGTTGTATTGCTATGAGTGTGTGTGGGGGTGGAAGAAATGGACTAATAAACAAGTAATTAGAGGTTGGAACTGCTCAAGGCATGAGCACCGCCAAAATAGGCACTTAAAACCAAAAACATTTGCATAAGCTTCTCAGCAACGTCCTACCATTTCTTATTACATAACTCTAAAATAAATCTAATCTGAAATTTTGAATGTTCCATTAATTTTGGATGTTTTTTAACTTGCAAATTGCAGGTGTCATTCAAATTTCAGTTCCTCCCTCCTGCTAATGAGCAGGTCATTTCCCGTTCCACCTGCTCTTTGCAATGCAGTGATAGCTGCAGGCTGCTGCCCAAATCAGAGACTTGCTGTGCAAGGCACACAGGCACATCCTTCCTCTCAAAGAGCTGAATACATCCTGTGGGAATAAGCAAGTTCTCCCTTAAGATGGAGAACTGATGCAGAGATGAAGCAGTTTATCCAAGGCTCTGTTGGAAGCTTGAAGCAGGAACAGGAGTGAACCCAAATCTTCAGTGTGTTCACACAGGATTGTGCATATTTCTCAGTCTGGAAAGGATGAACTCTACTGAATTGGGAAGGTGCATTTGGATTGAGCACACAGGGGAAGATAGTGCTGTGGGATGGACATCAACCCACAGTCTGTGCTTCCAGAGATCAGGGTGTGGATAAACACTGCCTCCAGCCACGCTGCTGCTCCCCTGGGGACTCATATCAGCAGTCCCCAGCACAAAATAAACATTGCTCTGCACGGGACTTCTGAACACAGGACCATGGAGCCAAAGGTTCCATTCTTTCAGGACTGACAGGTGCTTGGAAGAAACAGGATGAAAAAGGGCACACATCCATGGAAACAAGGATGCATGCAGAGCCCTGGTTTCAGCAAGACTGAAAATTCTGTGGGATCACAGTGAGATCACTTCTTTTAAATTTAGTGCCACCCTGTGTTGTCACCCTCACAATTCAACAGGGAACTGTTGTCTTTGGAGAGTGGCAAACATGCTCTGATGGACAGTGGGAAACCTTCCACCACTTATGACCACTGCAGTTCCCAGAATATTTTGTGTGCAGATTTGCTCTGGAAAACTTTGCCTGCTTCTAGCNCCCCCTTTTTTTTTTTTTTCCCTCTCTCTCTCTCTGGTTTTTTGGGCATTTTTAGGAGGTTTTCTCCTGGTTCCATTGCATTTTGCTGATGTCAGTCCCCTTGCACTCTCTCTGCTGGGCATCTTGGCCAGCTATTTATGTGGGAAGTGAAATGAAAGCCTGCACTTTTCTGATGAATACTGCTATACTCACGCATTTTGAATTTTTATTTGGGCTAAGCAAAGAAAAAAGTCAATGCAGCAGCTATTATAATCAGCATCTTTTATAAGCTGATCCAAGCCCTAAAACACTTGAAAGATGATTGACAAGTCCAAGGATGAAAGATTCATTGTTTCATTACTTGCCAGTGCAAATTGGTGTTTCAGTTTTCCTCTGCAGTTATAGCACCTGAAAATGTGTTTGTCTTTTTTTTACTCACACCCTCCTGCAGTCACACACCTCCAAGAGCTGGGAATTCAAGGGAAAAAATGCCAATTTGAAAACTTTAACTGGCAAAATTATGAAAGTTACAGTCTCTTGAGCATTGACATTAGGATTTTTTGCACATTCTAGTTTATCACCCACGCACTTCTCACCACACCTTAAGGGCCTGGTCCCTCTTCCAGCAGGGAAAGTCTGGCTACCAAACTGTACTAGGCTTGTCCATTGTGCTAATAGGATTACAGCAAATAATACCAGAAAAAACCCTACTTATTCATATGGAAACAGCATTAATCCCTTCTGCCTGCCCCACCCCATAACTTTGTGTCTGAGCATGAAAGCTATCTGTCTGCTTTGGCAGCACAGAAACATTCACAAAATGTTTTCCAAATACTAGGTTTTCTCCCCCCCAGTTCTTTTCTGTTTAGCTCTGAAGGAACACATAAAGTATAAAAAAGACTAACATTCTTTCCCATACAATTTAATATAGGGCATTGATGCTGCCTTCTGGGGAATGATACCAAATATAATTACCAGGGAAAGGTAAAAAATACAGAAGGAGCCATAAAAATATGTATTTTTTATCCTGTTAATTTCCTATCTCATACATGCCACCAGACTATGTTGTTAATCAGTATATGAGGTTTTAGTAAATAATTTGGCAATACATCTTAGTAGTCAGCTTTTCCAGGTGCTGTCCAGGGGTTAGATTCACATCTCCTGTACCATATAAGTGGATTTTATACTGACCTTGTCTGCCTCAGTTGGCCTCATATTAACACAGAGAGTCAGCTGGAATGCCTAAAGAAAATAGCAGTGTTGAACTTCTTATGATAGAATCTAAATGACAGTCCATTTATAATGACTGTAATCAAAATGATATTATTTTCTGTAATCTACAAATAAATTCACTAATTTCATCCAAAAACAAAGCTACAGAACAAAACCTACCTTTGATTAAGGGAGAAAATGCAATATATCTACTAATATTCAAAGCAAAGGGATAAATGTTGCTTGCTTTTGTTTGTTTTCAATTATCCATATTATTCTAGAACATTTTTACAGAAATTGGAGTTAGTATGATTGAAGGCTGATGGCTCTATAAAGAATAGCTTTCTTGCATCTAGACACACTCTTTCTCAGTGCAAGTTTCCAAAAAAATTGAAACTCCAGGGTGTAAAAAGGATACTTTTGTTGTTATTTAGAAACAGAAATTGTATTTCACTCCTTGCTCCTGAATGGCAGAGTGATCAAGCTAACTTTTAAAACTGCCCTGCCCAAGCATTCTTGGGGGTATTTATATATTTTGCTATCAGGTAACACCTTATTAAAGGTTTTTAACAGCACAAATTCTTCCTTATTTGCCAGTTTTCATCCAGATTTGTAAATAATCACATTTGGGGCACCACACTTGAAGCATCAAGTGAGAAATTTTATTTCTTTCCAACACAAGTTCTGCTTTTCTTCCAACACAAAACATCAGGAGGAGAAAAAAAAAATACAGCACCTTCTTAGATTTCTGTAATAATGAGACACTTTCTAGGAAGAGCATCAAATATTCCAGAGTACACAAGAAGTGATTTGTTCTCAGTCATCTCCTTGCAGGTTCTTAATCCACCCTCTGTTCTCTGTTAGTCATCCAGGATTTCAGTCAAATTTTTTTAAGCTAATCATCAAGTCACAATTCAGCAAGAAAGTTCTGTCCTGATTCATGAACTGCAGTGCTGCAGGAGCCTGCAAGTTTGTTACAGGAACTGAGATTAAATTAACAGCATAAAGAAAACAATGCAACTTTGATTTACAGTGTTTTTTGAGAACCGTGGTAGCTGAGAAAGGAAGTTCTGCTGAAAAGTAGCTATGGAACACATTCTCCTGGGTAAATGAAGGTGTGATAGTTTTAAGAGAATGAGATTGTTAACAAGGGGTAGGGCTGGCTTTTCCAGTAATCATTCCTCAGGTTTATAAGGAATGTTTTGAAATCATTCCCCACATCAGCCCTTCGCAGCCTGTACTCTGAACACACTGCTTGTAGCTCAGAGCTGGATCCAGGAGATGGCTTGATGAATACTAAAGATACTGGAAAACTTTCAATTCCTGGTGTTTTGCAGTGGGGAAAGGAAGAAGTCAAAGTCCCCAGCACATGCTGAATGCTTTACACTGCCCATAAAGAACTGAATCTCTGCCCAGAATGAGAAACCAATCTGAACCGAGCTCGTTGTCAGGTTCAATACATTCCAATTTCCCCTCTGATGTTTTCCATTTTCATTGCTTTGTCTCTCTACAACACTCGGCTCTACTCAGCACTGCAAGTACTATTCCAATATAAAACAGGCTGTTTAAATATTGCTGGCCCAAAGGAATCCAGAAAATTGGAGCATAAATTAAAGGAAAACAGATTCAGAAATATTACCCCTAAAAAAACAAGCCCCATAGAACAGCTTATGATGTTTTAGGAGTTAAGTGTATCTAATCAGACTGTTTGCCCTCAGAGCCTGACCCTAAATAAAATATTGGAAGTTTTGACCAAATGAGTGAAAGGAGGTTGATTTTTCTGGCTGAAAGCTTAAAAAGTCAGTGTTCCAAAAGGAGGGGGAAGGGAATGTTTAAAGCTTTCTGCAAAACATCCCTCTTCAGTTGTCTCAAGTTGCACTTCTTAAAGCCACTTCTTGGCTTTTACTCTGAGGACTGAAGACAAACAGTAAGCTTCAGTGGAGTTCCATTAATAGCCAAACAAAAAACACTTTACTGAGAAAACATGTATTTCTGCAAGCAGCTGACCCAACAGAGTCCTCTTTCCTATAGCTCTGCAGTTCTCCACTGTGGAAATTGAATCATTTTACAAAATTTCTGATGTTTAATAAGGGACAGTTTTGTGAAGGAGCCTTTTCCTCAGGAGGAGCATTAGCTAAGGCTATTTTCACTCCCTCACTACCTATTTGTAAACTCTGTTAACCTTTAGCTCACTCAAATTTTTCTGAGATTGGCCAGAATGTTCAGAAGTTATTAGGAAGGAGTTAGAGATGCAGCAAGACCATGTAAGCATAGCAAATAACAAAAACAAACAAAACTAAAACCAACAACAACATCAAAACCAACAAAAAAAACAACCCACCTTTCAACAATTTCCAACAAACTCTTAAGGCAGCTGGAAAATATCTGTGAAGGGAGTCAGCCAGGTCCCCTCACAGAATTTTTGGTGCAAGTGTGACCTGTCCACTGGTTAAACCCATGTCCCACATTCTGTATATTAAGGTCCAGCTCCTTCCTCTGTCAAAATCTTCCTGTGACCATAATAAGTTGTGTTGAAAAAGAACTCAAAAAGACACAGGAACCTCAAATTTGTTTTTCCAGACCCAATGTTCTCATGCTTAAAACTTGGGGTAGTTAAATGTTCTCACAGAGTACATGGGGAGTGTTGAAGCCAGAGTAGCAGCATGTTTGGCAGGCAGCAGTTACATCTAACACCTATAAAGTTGTTACAAGTCTCACAGTGTTCTCCCCCTTCACTGCACCATTTTCTTAGGGGCTGTCCTTCAGAATCCAGAGAAAACCCTCTCCTGAAGAAAGCACCTATGCCTTAGAGCATCCAATCTGTTGGTGTGGTAAACACAACTCTGGTCACCTCCAGAAGTGGCCACACTTTCACTGAAGATCTTCTAGAAGTCAGCAACTAAGAAAGGGGCTAAAAATTGCCTCCCTGCACCCTTTTTCTTCCCTCAAAGGGTGGCAAAAGAAGGCAGGTAGTGCCCCTACACTTCCTTGTGATTACAGGCTAATGGCTAGAAAATTCATTCATATTAAAGGAAAACCAGGTTTCCTCTTTCCCCTTGGAAAGGATTCACCCCATACTGTTGCCCAGGCTGACCTTACCATTGCCCATAATTATAGGAAGATAGGCAAGCCCTACAGTGTTTATAATCAGCACAAAAAAATCAAAATAAATTAGGAAATAAAATCAAACAAATTTCCTATCCCTTTCAAAGTCAATGAGTCAAGGACAGCAAGATTATGAACACAGAGTGATACATCTATTGAATAGCTAAGAATTAAGTCCCCGTGTCCTAAACCACAGGACAGTGGTTTAATCTTTCACTTGGGATCCATTCTCATTGGTTTACATGGTAAACTGCAAGAGCAGCTGGAAGCTCTGTTGAACCCAGTACTCAAAAATAGAGAGACAAGAGAAGAAAATGAATTACAGATCTGTCTCATCATTATTTTTCTTTTTGTATAGATTTTAGACTGTTAAAAAAATACCAGATGAGCTGACTGAAAATGCTTAAGATATAATAAATAATAGGAAAAATCAGCAGGTGGTTTTGATATTCAGAGATATAGAATATTACTGATATATTGTAAACTATTGAAACAGAGAATCAGTCCAACTAAATTTATGTAAAATCTGAATTAAAGAATGATTTGAAGTCTCTTCCCTCCTCCCCACAAGTTGTGGTGACCCCTGAAAATGGAAGCCTCCCTCAGGAAAACATGAGTGGGAAATTTCCCAGGTGTCAGTCTGCAAAGATGCTTCTTGAACTCTGACAGGCTTATTGCACGTGTTCCCATGGCACATTGGTGGAATTTGATTATTTTGTAACTAAACTTCATGTCAAACTGCATGAGAGCACACTTGGGTTGGTTTCTCACCTGCTAAACACAGTCTCTCCTCATTCTGCCCCCATTAATTTACAGGAGGGTGAGCTCCCCTGACGCAAAGGACACGTGTGTCTTTCTGGGGGAGCACTGATAAGGAGTTATAGGGAGTCACTGATATTTTCCAGGTCATGAGCACCTGGGGCTGTCTGTAGCCAAGAACTGGAAACATTTGGATGTATAGGGGATGTACACAAGCTGTTACAAAGGGTGCCTCCGTAACACAGCAGCACCATTTCAGTGCTGCAGGCCTTCCCTCCCCTCCCACTACAGCAGGATTGCTGAGCTCTGCCAAGTAGCAGAACTTGAGAAAAAGCAACACTGTGCTGCTTTTGTTCTTGTGAGAGGGAAGGAGCAAAAAATTAGCACTTTTTGAATGGATTAGGACTTGGAAGAGATTTAAGTCATGGAAGAGTGTCAGGAAATAAGAAAGTAGGGTCTCAAATCTGAACGGTCTTTAAGAAAGCTCAGCAAGAAAGAAGCATTAATAAATTAGAGGTTTAGTTATCCCCTTGGCTTAGCTGGAGCATTGTAAGGTTCTCAGAAAGCTTTCTGAAGAAATTAGTGATTTTAACAGGAGTTACATTACCTCTCCTCACTCTACTTTATAGTAGTAGGAATTCTTCCTTCCCAGCTTGAAAAACTTAAATGCACTGTGTAAATGTAAGGCCATATGCAAGCACATAAAATCACAGACAGAAACATCTCTTCTAGCTTTAAAAATTCTTCCTGTTGTCTAAGAAACTATCCACAAAGAAATGGAATGACCATTTATCCTACAGGATAACTCATGCACCTTGTGCATAACTATTGTGTTCAGATCACTCAACATTTTGTGCACACTTCACAATTAATCTACAAAAACATCTCTGCACAGGCAGTCAGTCCCGGGGACTGGAGTTGTTGCACACACCCAGAACAACTACAAGATTTGTAGCCATAAATGAAGTTCTGCTTCTTTCTGTAATAGAAATATGTCTCTCAAAATCTACAAACTCAATGTTCAAACTACAAGAGAACCAATCAAACCAATTAGCAACCAGACAAGGTGCAACCTTCCCCACCCTGGATCAGCACTCCCCAAACCATCAGGAAGTGTGTGTTGACCAGGACCCTGCCTCACAGGTTGGCTCTGGCATCTGCCCTAGGGCTGTTTACTCCACCCCTGTAGCTGTGTGGATTCCTACCCCTCTTCAGTCAGCCTCACTAAAGATCCCTGCAGAAAAAATACCAGAAAAAGTCCAATGACTTTTTCTCTATCTCTATCTGCCCCCTAATGCAAGCACTTGGCACCACAGGATAAATGCTACATACAGACAAGAGCTAAGACACTACAAAAATGGAATATGTTTGGAGACAAAGCTCTCTAGAAATCCAACACATAGCACTGTTAGTAGTGTTCAGTTATATTTTGACATTATATTTTTGCATAGCTATGCTGTCAAAAAACCTGATGCAGCTACTGCCCCATGCACACAGAAGAGAGGACTTGCTGCTGCTGAGACACCAGCTGGTCCCACTCCTGTGGTCTCCACCCCATCATCATCATGGATCTCTGTCACACACTCCTGAAGAAAAAAAGGCCAGTAAATATTGCCTTGACATTTGTTTTGATCTGTATGCTGATCTGCCCATTAACTAAAAGCATACCACAGTAAGATTTGAATTCAGAAACAGAGAATTAGAACACATCCTAAATTTACTGATACAACCTTGTTACACCATTGTAACCAGCAGTGTTTGAAGCTCAAATGTCTCAGTGCTTTTCTGATTAAACCTAAAACCTTAAATCATACCACTTTTATAGAATTCAATGTATCTTTGATTGGATCTGAACACAGCTTTCTGCAAGGAATTAAATGGAATGAACTATAGCATTTATACCTGGTCCATTCATCATCTTGTTGCTTCCCTATCTAGTAATACATTAGGCAAAAATATTTTTATTAGATGTGGTCAGATCAAATTTAAAATAAGTCCCACCACAACCTCAAAAATTCCATTATATTTGACAGAAATGTTCCAAATCCCCACCCACCCAGATCTTTACTTTTATGAGCTTCACATTTTCAGAGTTAAAATACATTCCAGTGCTCAACCAACACAAAAGATTTATGTAAATCAGCAAAGAACATGACAAGAAATTGCACATAGAAATTAATCTAAAATCATCTTGAAACCTTTGCAATCATGTAACAGTGTACAGAGATAAACTGGCTGGTAATAACTAATGCATTGCTTTGTGCAGTACTCCATGAGTAGCCCCTACAAGTTTTCCCTTCTTGGATCACATTCCTGGGTTTCTGGGTACAATGTCAGTATTTACAAATCTCCTGCTACTAATAAACCATGAAGGAAACTGCATGGTAAATAGTAATGAATTCTCAAATGCTTCAGCAGAGATTTTGATCAATTTATATTTTAAGCACATAGGAAGTTAACTAAAAATATCACAGACTTGTACTGAAATTTCTTACCTTGCAGAGTTTGAACAACAGCCAGCATGTCAGGTGCACTGTCTGAGTGAATTTCACTTTCATATAGTGTTCAGGCAAACAGGTAAGGTACATTTGTCCCAAATCCAGCTCTTCGTGGACAGCACTACTGCCAGCATTATTAATATCTTCTTCCCCAGCCTCTTGTCTTCCTTTCTCCTCTTCTGCTGATGCACCCAAACCTCTATTGAACTCCATTTCAAAAACGTCCATCGTGTCACACCCCCGGGCCCCCCTCCTTCTCCACAAAGCCCCGATCATTCCAGAGACAACTCAGGAAAGTTTTAATTTCATATCAGTAATGATATTCCCTGATCCTCCACAAGTATGTAGCCTTGTCTTTAAGCCAACCCAGAAAGTTCAGGCTGTGGTAGAATAAACTTTGTTTAAACTGTATTGGCTTTTTGCCTTTCTCTTATTAAACAACCTCTTGCAAATGTGTGTACAGCTACAAGACAAATATAGCAGCAGCTAGCCTTGTCATACAGCACAAGAATACTCCTGCTGTTGCCAAGAGAGGAGAGAAAGATCCCATTTATTTAAAGAGCAAGTCCTCAGCATCAGGACTTCAGTTCATTTGGAGGGGGGAAAAAGAAAGATGAAGAATCTGTTATCTTTGAAAACTTTTTTTTTTGTCAACTGTGTTTCCTCAGAACAAATCCCAACTCTGTTAAAAATCTGTATTCTTATGGAGGAGGGTTTTTAATTCCAGAGACTTCCAGCCACAGTAATTCATTGTTTGAGATAGCACAGATGCCAAGCTTGTGAAGACTACGAATTTCAAAAGAAAAATGAGGTCTTGCAGATGGACTGGAGCCAACACATTCTGAAATAATGAACACGCCTTCCATAGGCCAAAACATGAAGGAAATATGCAAGAGATTAACAAAGTCATTTTTAGTTAAATATTAAGCAGCTCATCTCTTCCTTGTAACAGCTCAAACTTGTACATTAACAATGATTTCAAAGACCTTTAGCCTATCCTAGTGGCAGTTAGAAAAAACCTAAATATTTAAGTTTAATTGTTTCAATTATCTAAATTCAACAGCACCAACAACTAAAAGGCATTATTTTACTGAATAGGATTAACTTGACTGGTAACTTCATGCAGAAACTTACACTTTCTACAAATTATTTCTCCCACCACAGAGAGGAGTAAAGGAAGACATCAGTGTGGATTGCTGAAGAATTAATCAAGAGTTCCAGTATCTTGGAACATTGCCCTTTTCAACATATAGAGGATCTAACACCCAAAGATTCCATCATCTTGGACCACCTTCAAGCAGCTCATGGCAGTTATTCAGTAAATGCTTACCATCCAATTTTACAATCTTTAATCATATTAAACACCACCTTGACCTAATCCCAGTGACTTTAACTGGGATTCCTGAGTCATACTTTTTACTATTACACTGGGTTTTTCAGAAAACAAAAGGTAAAAACAGAATTTCTACACATCCATATACAGCCTGTCCCCAAGAAACTGCAAAGGAAATACAGAAATCGTACACATTTCTTTTGCCTGATATATTCACATCTGGCTCACCTGGTTCATCTGATGGGTACAGCTGCCACTATTTCCCTCTCTTTTCATGTTCACACTAATTTGAGTAGAAAATACAAAGTGTTGGACAGGCAAACGTTCCTGAGATAGTTTGCTAGAATAAAGTGGAACATCATTTCTCATTCTGCAGGCAGTCCTGAGTACAGGTGTTGAAGGCAAGCTGGCTCTAGCAACTGCAAAGGAGTTGGACAGCATCCCAGTGCTCACTCCTCCTGGCCACATCCCTCTGCCCTCAACAACATGAGCCTGCAATTCCCAGGCAGTGCTCACTCTGACATAACACAAATTCTCAGTAATCCTCAGCAGCAGTCCCTAGGTTTTCCCACCTGCAGGGGATTAGGGCACCACTCATAGACCCAAATGTCAGCAGGCAGGCTGTGACAGCCTCCCCTGCAGAGGGACAAGCCAGCACTGCTCACCCCTGAGCACAAATGCAGAGGAGTTCCTGGGGAGGGAAGTTCCACAGCTCTTTCCTCTCTCCTGTCCCTAGGGGTGAGAGGATTACTACCATTGTTTGGAGGCTGTGGCCATGGCAAAAGCCTGCTCACTGCTGCTGCCAATTCCAAACACAGTTAAAGAACACTTGGCATAGAAAATTATAGGAAGGGAGAAGTCAAACCAAAGAAATGTCAAAAAGCAGATGACTGAGGCATCTTATGAACTTGTAGAACACTGTCAGCTGAGAAAATTACAAGGGTGGAGGCCGATGAAAATGCATATATTACTAAGGTATTTTCTCCTAGTCTGTTCCCAGAAGGACATGGCATTGCCACTCACTGACACTGTCATATTATTTTAAACTCTCCATTGCCTCCCAATTCTTTGATTCTGACCACTAAGAAGTTTCTGCATGAGATATTTTCAACCCTAGTATTTCTTCTCTAATCCTTGGCATTTATGATGTGAATAGAGATACGAACCAACAAAAACAAGTCAGCCTAAGTTATTTTCCAACCCTGGGAGTGCAAATTAATTGATAGTTAAAATAAGATCCACTTATTACATCCTTCAGATGGTCAGCATTCATCTTCATTCCCAGCAATTCCATCTCAAGCAGAAGCCATGACAGCAGATCTCAGCAATTTTAGGACAATGAATCACATAGACTTGGACCAAGTGTTAAGGGTCCATGATGTGGAATGGTTAAGGGGACTTGGAAAGCAATCTGCATGCAGTGTCCAGATACTGGGTTTGTTTGTTTTCATAATGTTCAGTACCTCAAATGGCTTCAAAATCTTAAGATAAAACAAGTATTCCAAATAGTAACTTTTTGTTATAACTTGCAATTTAATTTTAGCACCACAGTGGGTTAAGTCATTTTCCCTTCACAGCCTCTAGTCATAAGTCAAATTTTTGTTTTGTATTGGACTTGATTCACATTTGGAAACAGCTTTTCTTGCCAGACACTTGCCAGATTACTGAGCAGCTCCCCTAGCTTCATTAGTACAAAGTGCAGTACAGAAGAATGAGTCCAGCTTTTTTGTTTTGCTATTTTGAATTTAAAAAGATTCATAGCAGAAGCATATTACACTCCAGAGGAGTGCTTGTAAGCTCTTGGCAGCCAATACCCAGTTCTCTGTTCAGTTCTGCTCAACCTGAAAAACAGCTGCTTACAAGAGTTCTAGATAGAACTATACTTCCCCATCTCAAGATTTAAAAAAAACAACTCTGCCCCCTCAAAAACAAACAAACCAACCTCTCCACCCAAAAAAAACCCCACAACAAAAACCTGAACAAAAAAACCAAAACAAGAATGCTCAATCATTCAAACAAAAAAAGGCTAACAAAACCCCAAAGCACCCCACAGGTTTTATTTCTATTATCCTCACCTCTACCTCATTGTCCCATGTGTTTCTAAGTGTATTGTAAGAAGACTTTCTGCAAAAGGAGCTCAGAAAGTAACTTTTAAAATCTTGAAGCCAGTGTTTTTGTAGCCCTCCTGACTTATCTCTGGCTTGTTAATAACCTTCAGTATTACTGTAGCTACAGTCTGAGCTGTTTAAGAGATCAAATATGTTTGACATTGAAATGGTCACAATTCCATATTAATAACTGGAAGCTGTAGAGAGGAAGCCAAGAAATTTCAGAATCGGATTTTTGAAGGGTAAGCTGCTAAAAGCTAATGAATTGAAATGTGAGGTAACAGATTTTTCAGACACAAGGAAACGTGACCTAAAGCAGTTGAGAAGCTTCAGTTATGAAAAACAAATGGGTAACAGTACTGAGATGTCAGTGTGCCTGATCATCTAGTTTATGAAGTTATCCCACAATGAGTGAATTGTTTAAACTTTATGCTTTGCCTGCCAGATTCTACAATGGTATATTTTTGAAGTGGGGAAGAGAACACAGCACTGACATTACCCTCCCACCTCCACAGGCTCCAACAATTTTATTAATTAAATCTCAGAGCTCTGGGAATGCAGTTAACCTCGACTTTATCCAGCTGACTGCTCAGGCCTGGTGTTCCCCAGCAGGTTTGTATAGCTGAAACAGATATCTCAGGGTTGTGTATCATGGTAAAGCTCCAGTTCAGAATGATTTATAGTAAATATCTTATTGCATATAGATTACCATTTGAGTTTATATGTGCATAATCTATATATATTTACACTACTTACCACAGGTATGTAGCTGATATAAGCAGGTTTTAGGTGAGTAATTGATGGACACAGGGTCTTATAATGCTCAGTTGGATGGCCCACTGAAATGACAATAAACAGCATTTTAAACTCCTATAAACTGTCCAGAATCTATATAAATAAAACCTTCATGCAGGGTATAGCCCATTTCAGTCCTATCATGACTGATTTTTCCCATCAGACATAGCTCTAGAAACAACAGCAGCAGATACTTTAAAGCTGGCACTAATATAAATGGTGTCTAGAATATTTGCAAAAAATAACTCTAAATCATGCCACCTCTCACTGCTAGTTATTCTATCATTAGCACAATGGAGATTTTTCTACTTGTTTGCATTTTTTTTTTTAACTGGAAGTATTATTTTTTTCATTATTATGGCTTAGATACAGGGCAGAGACTGAAATCAGTCCTTCCAGGAGGAGAGAGCTTAGGACATGGATGTAATCCTGTCTGTTCCTGATGAGGACTTCACTTCTTTATTGAGTGCCAGAGCATTGTCCTTTCCTGCCTCAGGTGCCCAGTGACCACAAGCTGAGGGGGTAATTGTTCTTCTCCCACCACCAGAAAGGAATCCCTTGAATCTGTATTTCAGAACATTCTGTATTTCTACCACAACTGTGATGGTGAGAAATCTGTTCAAAACAAGAGCCCTGGATCCTCAAAAGTTGCTTGATTATGCAGAGGGAGGCATTAAGATGGTAATCTCTCTTGTTTAGAGATACCAGTTTTATCATGAGCAGCACTGGTCCCCCATACACTTTCCAGTATTTCTGCAGCTGCCTTGTGGCTCTCTTGAAATTCCAGGACCTCTCATCCTCCAGTCTTGCCTGAATCCCCTCTGCCCTTTCATTACCCAAGCTTTACATGCCTTAAGGAAACAGGAGGCAGCTAATCTTCAGGGAAGCTGTTGTCTTTTCTGCCTTTCTCACTGCCTTTTGCTAAAAGATTTTGATTTGTTGTGACTTGAAGGGCTAAAGGCACTAGAGTTTGGAGTAAAAAAGGCATTTTGGCTACCAGAAATCCTAAAGGAGCTACAGGGGAGCCCTAAGCAGAATTCTTCAACTGTTTGAGAAATCCCCCCAAAAAAGTTGAGGACACATGATATTTGTGATTATTTTGAACCTGATGGCAGTCCTGCAGTAGTGCTTACATTTATTCAGCATCTAAGAAGGCAGAAAAGCCTCCCTAATCTGCACAGGGAAGAGATGCACTGTAAGTAACTGGGCTTCTTGTGGTATTGGATGAACTGTTTCCATCTGGCTGGACTATTTCCCAGCACACTACTCTGAGCTTTGTAACACTTTGTACTTATTCACAAATGCACAGGAGTGTTTAGAGCTATTTCTTGCATGAGTTAGTCATTGCTGGATGGCCATGCAATAAACCCTCCACTGGGATATAAAGAGCAGACATGTGTCTGCATGGAACTGAAGGTGTGACATACAAAAGCACCCAGGATGGTGCTGGTTAACTGGTGTGTGTGCCCAGAGCAGGAAAGCTCCAGACTCAGCTCAGGCTGTGCAAAACCCACCCAGAAGTCAAAAGATGCACTGGGATTAATCTGGTAGCCAGCATGCCTGCAGATACATCAGCAATATCAGTGGGTGAAAAGCCAGGGCAGCAGATCTCCACACAGTGCTCTGGGGAATGTGCAGCCTCTGTTTGCATTGAAGCAACAGTTTTGCCTTTCAATTAAGGGAAGAAAGTGGGTGCCATGGAAGATGAGAGGCTTTCCCAGATGAAAGCCTCTATGAGTTTAAACCATGGCTTACCTAAATGCAGATGACCAAATCTGTAGTTTATGTGAACAGCAGAAACCACATAAGCCTCAAAAAGTCAATTTGGGAAAACTTTTGAGAGAAAACAACCTTTTTTTAGCATATTCTGACACATGCTGCATGATATTGGGTCAGCAATGTCCCAGGAATAGGAGTTCACACTGTGCTTACACATTTGGGTCTTGTCCCAGCAACTTTGGAGAGGTGTGAAAATGAAAACTGGCTGTGCTGAAAGTTAGCCAGGCTCCTCTGATCGTCAAGGAAGTTCAGCTCAGGTTTCAACGAGCAGCTTGTGGTTTGGCATGAAAGAGACTATTCTAGCTCAGAGCAGGATGTAAACACCCTGGACCAGCATTACTCTTCTTTGGGAGATCTCTGGCCACCTGCTCAAGCATTCACCCTTACTCAGCACTTGTTACAAGTGCCCTGGGATTTGGTGTGGAGGAGTAGCAGTAAATACATGTTTTTTCATTGAGATAGCTTTGAAATCATTGTTATATGTGGCAGGAGAGAGGGGGGAAAGCAAGCACATTTTCACACACGTGCCCTTTTACCTCAGGCCTCCCAGCCTCTCCCACCCCGAGCTACCCCACACAGCCCTCGTGCTCCAGCCAGAGCAGGGCCCTGAAGTTTGCTGGCAGATCCCCAGGACCTCCAAAAAACACACACTCTCTCACAGATGCTGCTGGCACCCAAGAGCCTTACCCCAGCCCAGCACTGTGCTCTCGTGGGGCATTCCAGAGCAATCCTCTCCCACCCTCCTGAGGGGTTCCCTTGCAGCCTTCTGGAGGGGCTGTGGGGTGAACTCACTCCCTGATGATGTCCTGGGAATCACAGTATTAACTAAGTTGGAAAAGACCTCTGAGATCATTGAGCCCAACCTATGGCCTAACACCACTTTGTCAACTCAGCCATGGCACTGAGTGCCACATCCAGTCTTCCCTTAAACACCTGCTGGAGCAGTGACTCCACAACCTCTCTGGGAAGTCCATTGCAATGTCTAATCACCCTTTCTCTGAAGAATTTCTTCCTAATGTTTAACCTGAACTGCCAGCACAGCCGAAGGCGATGTCCTCTCATCCTGCCCTTGTTCCCTGAGAGCAGGGCCGGCCCCACCTGGCTACAACCTCCTGTCAGGGAGTTGTGCAGAGCCATAGGGTTCTCCTGAGCCTCCTTTTCACAGGCTAAACACCCCCAGCTCCCTCAGCTGCTCCTCATCAGACTCATGCTCCAGCTCCTTCCCCAGCTCCATCCCCCTCTCTGGACTTACTCCAACATCTCAATGTCCTCCTTGAACTGAGGGGCCCAGAACGTGAGGTGTGGCCTCACCACTGCCCTGGTCCTGCTGGCCACACCAGTGCTGGCCTTGGTCACCTGGGCACACCTGGGCCCATGTTCAGCCTCTACTGACCAGCTCCCCCACCGGGGCCCAGTTTCCTCTGGGCCACTTTCCAGCCCCTCTGTCCCCAGCCCGTAGTGCTGCAGGGGGCTGCTGTGGGGAGGTGTGGCACTTGGCCGTCTTGTACCTCAAGCTGTTGACCTTGGCCCGTCCATCCAGTCCATCCAGATCCTTCTTCAGAGCCTTCCTATGCTCCGGCAGTGGAGGAGCCGAGTCCTCTCCCCCGATACTGCGGGAGCTGCCTCCCCACAGCTGAGGAGGTGGGAGACGGCCCCACCCGGCTGCAGCTGCGGCCCCCGGCGCTCTCGAGGGAGCAGAAGGCCGGCACCCTCGGGCTCCTTCCCAACCCCGTCCTCCAGGAACACCAATCCCTCCTGCTTAGCCCGCCCCCATCTCGGGATTTGGGGGCTTCGTGGGGAGAGGCAGGTGTGAGCAGCGTCCCACCGGGGAGTGCCTGAGGCAGGTACAGGTGCCGTGAGGGGCGGGAGGGCACAGGGGCCGTGAGGGACGGGAGAACACAGGTGACGTGAGGGGCGAGGGAGCACTGGTGCGGTGAGGGGCGGGCAAACACAGGTACCATGAGGGGTGGGAGAGCACAGGTGCTGTGAGGGGCAGAGGGTACAGGTGCCGTGAGGGGCTGGGGGGCACAGGTGCCGTGAGGGGCGGGCAAGTACAGGTACCATGAGGGGCAGAGGGTACAGGTACCGTGAGGGGCGGGAGAACACAGGTGCCGTGAGGGGCAGAGGGTACAGGTGCCGTGAGGGG
>WEIU01003628.1:832512-917410 GCA_013389925.1 Aegithalos caudatus | reverse complement strand
AGGTGAAGGGCGGGAGAGCACAGGTGCCGTGAGGGGCGGGAGAGCACAGGTACCATGAGGGGAGGGAGAGCACAGGTGCCGTGAGGGGAGGGAGAGCACAGGTGCCGAGCAGGTAAATGCCCTTGCTGGACCAGAGCTGGGTAGTTTTGTTCAAGGCAGGTGTTGGCAGCCCCAGGATGCGGGGCTGCCCGGGAGGAGCATCCCCGCGGGGAGGTGAGCGCTCAGGTGTGCGCTCTGTACAGCTCGGCAGAGCCCCTCGAGTGACCGGGTTCGAAGCGCACGGGTGTGCACCTCGTGCTTACTGGGTGCCGGGATAGAAGCTGGAACCTGGGGCACAAGCCGCTCGGCTGGAAACAGTAGAGCTGTTTGTTTGCAGGAATTGTGTGGCAGAGGCTGAAGCTGTTTGTGTGTGACCGGCTGAGTGCTCCGAGGGCCGGACTCACCCACGTCGGGGAGCAGAGCAGGGTTCTGCAGCGCCAGGTGAGCGCTCCAGCCTCCTTGGCCGGTGCCAACAAGTGTTCAGCCAGAAGGTGCCGAGGAGCACCGTGGGTGCTATCTGGCACATCCCTAGCTACCAGCCGGTGTGTGTTTCATGATGTTTTGCTAATTTCTGCAATTACGACAACATGCCTTTCTTTATTCCATGTGTGTGATCCTTCTTAACACGTTATTTACTGAGCTGTGTCCTTTCATTCTCGTTATCATGCCTACCCCATTACCTTCCTCATTGCTCAAGATGCACCTTCTAAAGGACTCCCAACACGACTACGTGGGTTAGTACTTTCTTGTATTTGTATGATTACTGTTGCATTTCAGATTTCATTATATTGGTGTTCATTATATTGGTGTCAGCTTTCATTATATTGGTGTTCCATCACAGAAAAACTGGGCTCCTTTCTTCCCTTTCTGCAATTTCCTTCTTAGAAGCATTAATGCAGGGTTGAAATTATACTAGCATTAAGCAAATTGTTAAAAGGACTTCAAAAGTCCTTGTAATTGAGTGACAGATGCTTACAACTGAATCAATTTGAATATTCAATATAACACTGTCAGGGATAAGATTACAGTATTTTGATCTTTATATTCTGATTCTCTCAGTGCTGATTGACTGATAAGGCAGGTTGTCCTACACAGTGGAGAAGAATTAGAGAAGAAGTGAATTTTGTCTCTATAAGTCTTTGATAAAGGCTGGGGATTTAAGGAAAACAAAATATTCCTAAGCAGTAGGAGGGGGTTGTTTTTCTGAATAAAGAATTTTCTGAGCTGGAAAATAGTAATTAAATAATGTCATACAAAACAATGATGTGATATTGACTAGAGACCAAACACCACTGAATCCAAGTGACTTTAATATGTAATGTAGAATATGGTAACTAAAATAGAATACATAAAGCATATGTACATTAGATATGACATATATGAAAAATAGTTAACAAAATACGTTAAACAGCATATAAATGCATGTATCTTAGTTACATAATAAATCATGTTTGTACTGAAATTTTATTAATCTGCTACTCAGATTTTTAAAAGGTGCCTGCTTCAGATTTTGTCCCTATTCTTGAACTTAAGTTTGCACAAATCTCTTTTTAAGTGTGTGTATACACACTTATTATTTTATGTATATATATATGTACCATGCATATACATTGTCAATCCAGGAGTCTTATTCTTTCCATTAAGTAGAAATCAGAATATGTAACATTGTTCTCTCTTAAATATCCCTTCATTTTACCTGCAACTTTATTGTGCATGCTGTACTTTTTTTGTCAAGTGTAAACATTTCCAATATCCTGCCACCAGATGCTCCAACTGACTTAGAACAATGGAATATTGTGAGTTAAGCAAAGTATTGCTCTGGGACTTGTGCCTAAGTTCCCATCCCTTACATCCAACTGGGATACCTGACTGCCATTTTAATGCTTTGCTTTTGGAAGGAACACTTACATGACAATTCCTGTGGGCCTGGCATTTCTTCCTGCTTTTTTTGCAGACATTTTTACCAGTATGAGATGATTTCCACTGCAGTATTTAAAGGTGTGAGTGCCCTCTCCACTCATAGCAGTACACGTGGATTTATGAAGGGTACTCAGGTCTTTGTGCTGAGACTCCCAAAAGTACCTCTGAAATTCCACTGAACTTTGCATTAAAAGCAGAAATGTCAAGAACTGATGTCTTGAGAAGAATATAGGGGTTTTTTTTAAATAATTTTTCTAGAACAATATTTTACATTTTAAAAAACCATAAGATGAGGGGAGAGGGGAAACCCTTTTTTCCTTTTTGGAGGTTGTCTTTAGCACAAAGGTATTGTTTTTTTAATTATTGTTCTGATCTTTGTTTGGAGACAACTGGTCACTGCCTCCATTCTTGCAAAAACAGGACAGGAAGCAGATGATGGATTTCATACAAGCTGCTCTGAAGTTCTGTACTCACAAAAATCTGAAAATATTTTTTCATATTTTATCTTAATTTTTTGTTACATCCATTGAAAAGTTAAAAAAAGTCCATCTAACAGCAAAGGGGAATGACAGTACATTAGGCTGAATGCAGGCTGAGAAAGCTGTTCTCACAGCTACATAGTGCATGAGAAATTGAATACTTACATGCAGTGAATACTTACCATTCACATTAATTTCACCAGCATGTCTTCATTTATTAAAGAGATGCTATTTGGGTAATATAACAAGTTTAATTTAAACATTCTTCTTTAAACTCATGTACAGCCAATCTTGGTAAACACCTTATTTAATACGACCTCGAGGAGGGAAAATTTCTGTTGGATCTTTAAATGGAGATTGATTAAGCCCCAAAGATTTTTGAGCTTTCCCCAACATTGCATCAGCAGCCATGCAACTCCACAGGGAGAACTAGAACAGACTCCACACTAGCATTTTTCTGTGGTGTGTAATGCAGATCCACAGTTGTTCTTTTGGCAGCATGGATTGAACCCAGCACCTCTGAGAGTCAGAGTTGCAAATGTGAGGAGGCTGCACAGCAAGATCCCTGCCCTGGGCTTCAGGAGAGCAGACTTCAGCCTCTTAAGGGATCTGCTTGGTAGAATGTCATGAGGTGAAGCCCTGGAGGGAAGAGGGATCCAAGAAAACTGGGTGATACTCAAGGATCATCTTCATCTCCTCCAAGCTCAGGAGAAATGCATCCCAAAAAAGAGGGAATTAGATAAAAAAGCCAGGAAGCCTGCACAGGTGAACAAGAATCTCCTGAAGGTAACACACATGCACAAAAAAAAAAAAAAAGTCAGTGAGGATGGAAGCAAGAACAGGTAGTCTGGTAGGAATACACAGAAATTGTCCCCACCAGCACTGTCCAAGCAGACAGGGATTAGATGAGGAATGCTAAAGCCCTGAGAGAATTAAATCTGGTCAGGGACATCAAGGGTGCTAAGAATAGCTTCCATAGGTATGTTGGTGATAAAAGAAAGATTAATTATGGGCCCTGTCTGGAAGGAAACATTAGACCTGGTTACTCAGGACACAGAGAAGGCTGAGTTACACAGAGACTTTTTTTCCTTTGGTTTTCACCAAGTGCTCCAGCCACCCTGTCTGAGTCACCAAAAGCAATGGCAGGGACTGGAAAAATGAAGAGCAGTGCACTGTAGGAGAAGATAAGTTTCAGATATATCTAAACAACCTGAAAGTGCAAAGGTCCATGGAATCTGGTGAGATTCATTTGCAGGTCCTGAGGGGAAGTAGTGGATGAAGTGGCTGAGAAGTCACAGCAGTCCAATGAAGTTCCCAATGACTGTAAAAGGGGAAACATAACCCCCATGCTCAAAAAAGGAAAAAAGGGAGAGCTGGAGAGCTACAGACCAGTCTCACCTCTGTTCCCAGCAAGATCCTGGCACAGATTGTTCTGGAAACTGTGCTAAGGGACATGGAAAACATTGGAAGTGATTGGGACAGTCACCATGGCTTCAATGAGGGCAAACCACGCCTGACAGATTTGGTGGTGTTACAGCATTAATGGACCTGTGCAAAGCATTTGGCACTGTCCCACATGACCTCCTTGGCTCTTAACTGGAAAGAGGAAGGACCACACAGTGGATAAGGAAGTAGCTGGATGGTCACACTCAAAGTGTTGTGGTCAACAGCTCAATGTACAATTGGAGAGTGACAAGTGACATTCCTCCGGGGCTGGCTTTGGCCCTGGCCCTGTTTACATGGACACTGGGACCAAGTGCACCTCAGCAAGCTTGCCAGTGACACCAAGATATGAGGAGGGAAGGATGCCATCCATAGGGGCCTGGACAGGCTATTTATGTCAATGCTGGATTGATGTAAGAGCAGTAAAAGCCTATCTTTCTTGCCTGCATTTGCTACCTCTGGTTTCCAGACAGCAGCAGGGACTGGTTAGCTGTTACAGGTGAGCTGGCCTTAGAGGGAGAAGAGCAGCAGGAGAAAGACACCAGTTTGGGAGGTAAATAAAGTCAGAAAAATCATTTGTTGCTCTGTGCCTATGGGGTGGGAGATATAACAGTCTCCTTTAACACACTGTCTCCTTTGCTGTGTGGGAAAAAGATGACTTCTTCCTTCCATTGAGTTTGTTTTTCTCTGTGAAGTTAGTTACTCAACCTGAAATCCAGGGAAGAGATGTGCAGTGTGATACAAGGATAAGAAATTCTGCCTCTGCTTCTTCGAGGTTCTGGGCTCTTCATTATAAGAGATGTTGGTGAGCTGAAGGCAGTGAAAGAGGCCACTGTGGTAGTTGCAAAAGGAAAGGGATCACTTGTGTGAGGAACAACTACTTTGTGTACAGACTGTCTGTTGCTGGAATATTAAGCCATATGTTTATTATTATTATTTGGTTACTCAATTCTAATGTGCATTTAAGGTTTAGGAGAAAATGACAGTAGGACAAACTCCTTGGCATTCCAGGCTTTTGTAGGTTAAATGGCAACTTCAAAGCAGTCTTCAGAAATACTGTTGTGTATTTATAATACCGCCATGAAAGAGGGTCTTAGACACTTAGAATCGATATTTTTAGGAGATCCTTGTGGTAAAATGACCTCATTCTCAAAGCTGATTTGTGCTGGCAGTCTTGGGGTGTTGGAGAGAGAAGCTCTCCTCTTCATAAGTGTTGAGTAATACTGAGAAAGCTCCATAGGTAGGGGATGTGATTTCACTTTATAACTTCACAGTCCTGCTAGATCATGCATATTAAAACCCAGAAGTCTGCAAAATGCGGATGTCTCTTAAACCCTGTGGTTATATATTCTTTACGTTATTAATGATCAAAGGTAGAAATTAACTTTTGACATCAAAATTTAGGCATCTAGTCTATTTTTCCCTTGCTACATTTCCCAGCCTCATGCCCTTCTTCCACTTTTCCCCATGACAGCAAATCTCAGGGCAAAGATACTGTCCCTAAATACTGTTCAAAGCAGGATACTAATGAGGGGGTTGTAAAGATCTCTACAGACCCACCATGGCCACAAGGGACCATTTAATCATCAGGTTTCATCTACAAAGCATAGTCAGGTTTTTTCAATTTATTCTCAAAATATGAGAGCCAAGACCAGATTCAAACTGAAGTATGAAAATTACTGTTCTGTTAAACTAACTCCAAGAATGCCATAAAAAACTGAAAACTGGGTTAACAGTAACTTATCTAGTACTTTGGGAACAGTATTTCAATTAGAAAAGGAAGACTTTGTATCAGGTTAAGTGCAGCTGTTATCATGGAAATTAAAAACATGTTTTCTCTCATTTAAAATGGAATCAAATAATTTATCTTTTTGATGTTGATTTTTACATATAACTCATTATTCTACTCACCATTTCTGTTATGACAAATACATGTCTTGGACAATATAGGGCATACTATATTCTGCTTCCTGATATTTTTGTTTGTTACAAAGAATACCTTTTCCTAGGCAGTAAATCTTATACCAGAATAATCTTCAGTCTAGAACCTGGTGGCTTGGTTGCCATAAAATATATAAAGCTTTTCTCTAAAATTAAAGAAAATTTAGTACAACATAAAACAATTTTACCTCTTCATAACAGCTTCCCAAATGAAAGCTCAGTATGCACATTCCTGTGTTTTGAAAATATAGTGATATTTTCAATTGTTGTGTGGCATGATATGACAGAAATATGCTATCACTTTTTTCTTAAACCTTATAGTGGCATGAGTTATTTCAAAGTCCTATTGAACTTGGGTTTGGTTTTGTTTTGAAAAAAGGGTATTAGTTACCAGCCATCTGCAACTATGACTTCAGAGGTGTGTGGCAGTCCAGAACTCCTAACAGTGCCTGTCATTCCAACAGACTGGCATGATTTTCTGCTGCAACACTTTGGTGAGGTCTCCAGAGAGAAATCCTTGTTGATTCTGGTCTTGGTATAACATCATGGAACTGTCATGCTCTGCTGTGTTGGGGGTGCACCCATATCTACAAACAGATTCTTCAGTGTTGCACCTGCAAAATAAGCAACATCTTAAATGTTTGCACATTTGTTTCAGGTTTTTATTTAAAATATATTGGTGAGTGAATGAAGGAAAATAACTAAAACCAGAAATAAAAACTAGCTACCAGCAGAATGCAACCAGGATCAGATTAGCTATGACATAAGAATTACCAATTGTTTAGACAAACTAGTCTAGAGTAACTTGTCAAGTGTGTACCATATGCCATCTGCATCCTCCTGCAAATGTTTGTGGTTTTTTTTTTGGCAGGAGTTTTGTCATTAGGCTTCTGAATTTTCATGAGATAAGTAAAGCAATACCCAAAGCCTTCACTATTTCTAAAAATGTAGTTATAGTTTTTCATGATTCATTCCAGTGATGCAGTGCAATGGTTTCCCAGTCTTTTTGCTGAGGAACCTCACTTAAAGAACCAAAAATGGAAAGCTACAATCAGTTCTGTTTGGCTTTAATATTCCCTTTAATATTTAATACCAGCTGCAGCTTTCCCATTGCCTCTCCAACCCAGCCCAGACCTCTCAGCTTTCCCTTTCTTTGTTGTCCTGTTCCTTTCCTGTGGCCTGTGTCTCTGCTGCTGTCACAGGCAGCAGTGGCACTAAAACAGAGCAAATGCATTTGGACAGATCAATCTGTTTCTGGTGTTATTTGTGTCCTCTTTCAGGCAGAGTCCTTTTTTTCTTGAACTCATCTAAATGACTCTCTTCATCGGTTGGAAGGCACTAATGTACAGAAATCCAGGTTGAATGAGGCAGTAGAGGAAAGAATATGCCTGCTCCTCCCCTAGATGGTTCTTGTTAAGCACCTACCCAAGGGACTCCTAAAAAATATTATCAGATCAGCTGAGACATCTCTCTGGTGCACTGGGACTAACGGGCTCTCGTGGATGCAATTCAGAATTAGGCTCTTGCTGCACTCTTGATTCCCCTGTGCCAGCTGCAAGCTCTGCCCATTGTGAGGAGCAGGCACCAGAGCTGTGACTGCTCAGGCAGGGGAAGGCAGCCTGCCTGGTGTACGGGGGGAGCTCGGTCACCAAAGCCACCTCTGGGTCAGTGGGAGCTCTTAACCAGCTCTCACTGGAAGCTCTGAAGCATGTAAAATAGGACTTAGAAATTCCACTGATAAGAGTCACCCCAGAAACCAAAAAATTTTAAAATGTGCTTAGAGGTGGCTTACTTAAGTAAAACCACAAAAGTTGTAGTCCCCTTACTATCTTTACATTTCATGTAATTGGAAATATAAATATAAGACATCTTTATAACTCCTTCAATGCTCAAGGATTTATTTCTACTCAGAAACTGATGCTTAGGGTCTCCCGTACACAATCAGCTTGTCAGTGTCCCTAGGCAGTAGCAGAAATGACTCTCCAGGTTGTGCCCGTGCTCGCAGTGCTGGGAATAGCTGCATTCCCGCCTGTTCTGCTGACCCACGTACGCATCCGAGGCAAGGAGGAGCTCTGATCCTTTGAGAATCCCAAACACAAACATTGCAGCGGTATTTGGCAGGCCAGCAGAGGAATCTGTGATACTCATAAGCTTGCTACAGTTTGTTTTCCTTGATCTACAGGCTGTTTTTCCACGGGTTAGAAGGCACGGGCGGACCAGTTTCCCCCTCTGGCAGTGCGCGGCGGCGGCGGGAGCTGCGGATTTTCCCTGCGGGGCCCAAGCTCAGCGCTGCCGGTGGAGCACTGACCCCTCGCGGCCACGTCCCCTCTGTGTGGCTCTGCTGGAGCAGCCTCAGGCGGCTGCGTCCTAGATGTAGCCTTTTTACATAATGGATGTATTTTGTGATCGGGTTTTCCATGACAGGACTGACTGCAGTGAGTTTATCAGTTTGACTCCTAAATAGTACAGTTTCTAATTTTTTTTTTTGCTTAGAGGAAGGGTTTCTTCACCATCCCAAGTCATTCGGGATGCTTGCCAAAAGCGAGGCACCTGAAAGTCCCCATGCAACCTGAATGTCGGCAGCTCCTGAGAAAACCAAAGAGGTTTAGAATATGTCTGGACAAATGATATGAAAATCTTCTAAATGCAAAGACCTTCTTCAGCTCTTTGGATTGCTGTGCTTCCTTCTGTTGAATATACTCTGCAAAGCTCCAAGTGCCTGCCCTGTCGTCAGAAAGGTGTTTCTGCCAGTTTGTTGAAACAATGTCATTTGCAGTTCTCTAAAACTCATCTGCTAAGAAAAATCACACCAAAGCTCTGTCACCCTGGTGAAATAAATGTCATCCACTTTACAGTGAGGTAAGTAAAAAACATGAGGTGGCCGTGTGGTTATTCAAAATACTACACGTCAGCATCAAAGTTGGTAAAGGACAGAATTTCTTAATGTGTGTTCCCTGCTCTGGGCCCTGGGACATGCAGCTTGACAGCCCAGAGGACAGGGACAGCAGACAGTGCAATGTCTCTGGTAACAATTGTGAGAAATGTCCACCATGCAGGTCTTACCTAACAATCTGAATTGCAACAAACTCAAAACTCTGCCTGTAGCCAGTGAAAGCCTGAAAACACCTGTGAGCATCTCGACCTTCTCAAGAATCCAGAAAGGATTTTGACCGTGCAGCGTTCCTGTTCACGTGCCCTGTTCCCAGCTGTGTCACCGGGCACAGGGGCACACTGCTCTGGTCTCAGACAGCCCAACACAAAGGACTTCAGTGATGTGCAGGTGCCCTGTTCCGTGCAGCAGTGTCGGCTGGTGAGCACGAGGTGGCACAGCAGAACAGCAGCAGGGGGAAGAGGAGAGGGCTGCAGCAGGGACATGGTAGCTGAATTTTCGGGTCCTGACAGTGTGTCTGGCAAATGCAGCTTGTAACTTCCAATATCATGATCCCTACTACGTCCAATTCTCTCACAAGAAAGCCTGACTTTTCAGTGTTTCCTAGGCACAACACAGTCATTTCATCTGCAGATTCCCTAGAGTGAATATCAGCTCAGTCTGTACTGGCATTATCAAATGACTCAGTTCCTGAGCTGGTCCCCTTTTATGATGAAGTTTTCACAACATCTCCACTCTACCTGCAAATTAAAACTGCGTGATAAGACCCAGTGATGTTCCAACTCTCAGTTCCTTCCTCCTACAATCACATTTGATGGTTCTCTTTTTTCTGGTGTGACTTTTATCAGTTGAATTTATAAGCCTCGTTGTACATACTTTGAACACTAGGCCTTTAAGGCCAGAAGAAATGTTTTGCAAGATCAATTGCTCATGTGCCTAAGGAAATCTGTTTAAAAAAATATTTGATGTAGTCTTTGCTAGAGAGAAGAGTGTCTTGGGAGTTATTAATGTCAGGAGCAAGTTAGAATGTAGGGCCATTGTCTCCCTAAGGGCTTGGGATGCAGAATCTTGCATTGTAAGATTTCTCCTTCTCTCATCTGGGCCAAAGATATGCCTGTTATGTCAGCCTGAGAATCCAGAGTGATTGCATGAGTGAAGCTGAACATGTATCTGATGGAAGATCAGACTAATATGGACTCTCCAAGCTGGAGAAAAGCCTGCTGATTGCAGTTGAAGAGGAACAGCAGAAGCTGGTTTTAAGACAAGTCTGAACTGGAAGCTTAATAAAAACACCAGTTAAGAGATGAAGAGAGACTTCAGTGCTCCTCATCTCTGCCCCACCACCACTGCCAGCCCCCCACTCCCCCCAAAAAACAAAGCTGATTAACTTAAGTAGACATTGGGAAATTGAGGCAGGCCCCTTGCATGAGCTGTTTCTTCCATGAGGGAATGCCCTGAAGCATTCTTTGTCTAGCCTGGCCATTGAACTGCTGTAACCTTGATGCCAAGGTTATTTAATAGCTCTGCTATCATGCAGAGCTAATTGCCCTGGCTGGATTGATAGTTAGCTGAGAATTTTATGATGGAATGATTTTCAGATGGATAATATGCTGCTTTTCAAAAGTTTAAATATTATTTGTGAAAACTTGGTTTACTGGAACAATTAAAAAAATGCTCCCAGGAAAATAGGAAAAAATGCCTCACTACCTAGAAGATTTTACAGTAGAACAGAACTGATCATAATCAGCATGAACAGAACAGGCATATATTCTATCTTAATGGTGTGCCATGGAGATATGCAGAAACTCCCTTTCTATAAAAAAAGTACTGTTTTCAAAAACTGTAATCATGAATTGGCTTTATTTTTTTTGTAAAAATTGAGGGGTTTTTTCCAGTCACTTCAGTTTCAGGGCATGTACCATTTCAAAATGGCACCTTGAGTGCACTAATGCACACTAACAAAACTAGGTACTGTGATTTCTATTCAAAACCACATTTTGTAGGAAATTCCCAACACTACGGGGTTGCATTTCAATCCTGCTGAAGACTGACCACCCACACAGGAATATTGCAGCTGTGCTGGTGCCCTGTGAGCTCAGAGGATCTCTGTGCAAGGGCCAGAGGACCTTGATGCTGTAATGATATATCTCTGAATACTGTGCAGTTTTGTTTACTTGTGGAACTCAGAGTCTCAGTCTGTGTCAGAATGAGCTTTAGACAGGGAAAAAATCTACTTCATATTCTCTTTTCCAACATTTATATGCCACTCCAGAGGTCTTAAGAAGCTAAAGCAGTGTTTTCTAGGTAGAGTAGAGGTTCTCCCATGGCTCAAAGGCCAGGAATGTTCTACAGATTTTATGATGGCACAGCTATGCACAGATCAGCACCTGGGGTGTGACCTGACAAATAGTTATGTTGCCAGAAGTCACTTGTGCATAAAAACCAACCTGTCACTCCCAGGTAATCAAGAAGTTATAATGTAAAAACCTTTATTTTTGCTGTTACAAGCTGCATCTGCCTTTGAGTGCTGTGCCAGCATGATATACTGCATAATATTATAATACATGATCCTGTGCTGACAAAGCATTCTGAGTGTGGACCTAGCCTAACCTGCTAATTCCTTCTTTTCCTGAGCTACACAATAGAAAAGGCACAGAAAAAATAAAGACAGAGGCTCTTCAACTACTTCTTGCTGGAGAAACAGTCCTGTAATAGTAATTTGCTCCTTGGTTGTTCTCTGGTTCTGAACAATTTGTGTCTGACCCCATAACTTGGTGACAAATTTTAAACCACTCTAGCCACTCTTCCTTGCTTTTCTTAACTACATCACATGTGGTTAATCAGAAACCAGTGTTTATATCTTCCTTCATGACTACATTCTTTCTGTAAAACTTTGCATTACTTCAGACCCATCATAAAAAAAAAAAATTCAGAGCAGAAAATGAGTTAGAATAAATATTTTATGAGCATGTGAACAAATGAAATTATCAGAATGTGATAAAATAGCTGATGCATTGTACAGAAACTTCTCTTCATTTTTTTCTTCATCACAAGTGGCTTGATTAACATCCTTCCGAAATGCTGCCTCAGAGAAATAGCTTGCGAGCTCTGTTGTGCTTTCATAAACACCCAATGATCCCTGCAAGTTAAAATATCATCACATGCTTACTGCACTTGATTATGGGGGCAGGGCCAGGCCATCAGAATTTGTCTGTAATCTCCAATTCCAAACAAAGTTTGTTGTTTTGCTGTCTGCAGTTTGTTCCCATCCTCATTGTCTGCTAAACAGCTCGTGTTCAACCTCTCAGTTGAGTCAAGGTCACAGTCAGTCTGAAAATCAATTTTCCATGCCTCCATTACGCCTTCCTCAACCTTATTTCTTTTCTTATCTCTCTCACTGAAAGAGCTGCCTACACAGCTAAGGCTGAAGCGTGGGACAAGTTCACATGTGCAAAATCTTAGCCAAATAGGAAGCCTATAATGAAATAATCTGTAAATAATCTCTGCCCCAGCTATCTCGAGCCTTTCAGATTATTTATATTGGATAGTCATTTAAATCCCATCAGGGCTGCATTGTGCTGCTGTTGATTGAGATGATAATGAATGCAATACAGTCCCTCAAATGGTTCACTTTTTTAAAAAATGCATAATTTACAGGCAGTTAGCAGTGTTCCAATTGCATCTGGCTCATTGATTGCCAAGCACAAGCTGGCTGTGTCTGCAGGGCACGGTCAGTCTGGGTTGCAATGAACCCTATGTCATCTTTGTGTTGCACATCTATGGCGTGTTTGCTGACTTGCTAAAGTCAGGGTCAGCAAACAAGCTCCCAGCAACCAAAAGTAAGTAACAAACTGCTCTAAGTATGTTTGCAATTAATTTTCCTGAGCCAGCTCTTTTTCTTTTGCTGGTACAGCCCACTGCCTTGCAAGTCACTGCACTGCTCTTTGACTCAAAATTCTCTGTCTGTTCTCATATCCAGGCTGTGTCTGCATCTGTTTCATTCTGTGCATAAAATCCTTCTATCCATATGTCTAAGGCTGTAGCTCATGTTCTGTTTATATCACTTCTAAGGTATCAAAATTTGCCTTTCCTCTGGCCTTGATAAGCACAGCCTTATTCACATCTACTCAGAATACTGTCATTTGAAATCAGAATTTTTCTGTCTGATTATGCAACCCCAAATACGTGTTGCTTTGTGTATTTTCCTCATTTATTCTTACTCTGTAAGATCCATGATTTGGTGGTTGACACCCATTCCAAGCCTCCTGAGGCTTCTCTGCCTGTCAGTTGTATCCTAATCTACTTAAATACTCACTGTTGTTTATGATTAGTCAACAATTAGAAGCTGCACTGTCTCTTTGTTACACTTCCAATGAAGAAATGTAAAGCTTTTTTCCATGAGGCTTCTTGTGTTTGCAAGTCCATTCCTTAAAGTATGAAACCCTTGGAGACACTTCCATTTCTGAGGGGCCAGCAGGTGCTTTCATTTTCATTGTACAGTTCCATGTCTGTATCCATTTGTGGGTGTTTGTTTTGCATTGTCATTTCTAGACATCAATTCCAGCCCTTCAGAGTACAGTCCCAAAACTTGATCCTGATTTATACAGCACTTAACATGTGAGGAAAAAGAGAGTAAAGGGGTAGGAAATCAGACATCCATGAATATATAGTGGTGGCAGCGACAGAAGTGGTTGCATGATCTTTATTCTTTGCTCCTGCAAAACTGAAATTGCAATTGACTTTTGCCTGAAGGCTTTCTGTGGTCAACTTGGTGCTAGAGCTTACAAAATACTGCTCATTTTTTACCTCTTTAGTGTATTTATAAGGCTAATTGTGTGTTTTAGTAGTAAACAACCATTTCATAGGTCTCTGTAAGTTTTTGCTAAGCTCCACTGGAATAGAAATCTACATGGAGCAGTGATCTGACACACAGGGGAACAAGAACTATCTTCCATCTGGAACAATTCCAGATGTAAAATAAATGCTTCCACTCTCAGGAACAAATTAATATCACTTCCTCTTATTGAATAAGGCTGGACAGCAATAAATAGAGCTAGAGTGAAGTTGCCAAATGTTACATAAAAATTTATTGGCTTCATTTTGAGCCATGATAAAATAAGGCAAATTGTTTACTTTTTCTGCCCTAAAACATGCTGGGTCATGCAGAGTTTAAACCTAAAGAGGTAAAAATAAAATGGGACCATTTCTAGTACAGAACTTCAGCTGACTTGTCAACCCTTTAGCAGAGGAAAAACATTGACTCATACTGGGGAAGGAATGCTTCACTCCAGAAATCTGTGAGCAGGGTTCAATCTCTACCAGAATCCTTCAGTCTGACAGAATGGGAAGGCATGCTAAGATACCAGCAGCTTCTTGGTGCCAGGGTCACATCATCACTTCTTGGGAGAGGTCTAGAAGTTCATCTGTCTCTCTAGTGTCACTTCAGGAATTTTCTGTGGCACCCTTGAGAGGAGATGTTGCCTGCCTGTGCTCAGAGGATGTGGAGTCCTCCTGAAGAGGCTTCTTGACATGCTAATCTTTTCCAAAGAAGGCAACCATACTATTAGAGAAAATTACACTCTCAGAGGGAGTAATAAGCAGGCAAAAAAAGCCTTGCTAACTTTTTCTTGAAGGTGCTTGATTCATACATTACAAAGAAAGGTAGACCAGTGATGCCATCTGTGCCTCAGGGGCTTTCAAAACTGTTGTGGTGTTTCAGGAGCAATTCTCTAAAAATGCCTCACTGGAAGTAAAGCTAAAGAAAACAGGAGGATTGCTTAGATGGTGAGATCTGGTCCTGGCAGCCCAGGTTTGAAGTTTAGTGGCAGGTATCCAAATTACAGCACCATCCAAACCAGTAAAAATTTGGCTCTGAGGGAAATAACTGCTCTCATCAGAGCCTTGACCTCTGTCCGTGGTGCTTGGAGAGTACCCATCCCAGCACATGGATTTGGATCCAAGTAGGGGAACAAACAGTAGCTGGGGAGAGGCTGAATTGGGCCCAATCCTGTATGACCCCATCAGACCAACCTAGCTGAAGTTTGTTCAGCTTCAGTGGCACTGCTGAGAGCTCCTGCTTTTTCACCAGCCAGGGAAGCCTTGGCAGATGAGCTTTAACTTTTTGGTCTTCAGCAAAGTCAGGCACTGAGGACCCTACGATGCAGTTCTCCTGTACACTCTGCCAGTTTAATTTGTTTCACTTGCAATAGGAATATTCTCTTCAGTTGACCTTCCCTCACCTGGTAACTGTGTTTCTAACCACAATTCACATCTTCGACCTCCTAACAAAGAGCCAGGGCATTAAAAATGCATGAGGCCCTTGTGAGGGGGGCAGCTGAATGGCTGCATTAGCACCGAGGCTGAATTATTGATAGAAAGGGTGACTTTTGCTTTCCTTTTAGCTATTGAATAATAGATTAAATGCTGCACAATAAGATTATTTTCATTACTCACGTAAATTACTTGTTCAGTTAAGAAGAGTGAGGAGAACAAATGAAAAGTACCCTGGGGTGGCAAATACATTAGACTTAAAATTTTTATGTTCTAGAGTATTTATTAATTTTAGGTGCATTCTCAGATAAATGTTTCAACAGAAGTAACAAGGAATGTTTTTTAGTCTTTGGGACATAGGAATAGACATCTTTTTATTATACTCTCGGTGAAACTTATGAATAGAGAAAACTAATGTGTTCTGTATTAGCTGCTGCCCATGCTAACCCAAATAAGAAGTGTTATTTAACAGCTGAAATTACCAGACTGACTAATACCTGCTCTTTACAATTACCATGTTGTTGAATCTCTCAGTTTTCCTGTATGTGGTCTGCCACACTGAGCTGTCACCATCTATGTAATCCTAGAGAAGCAATAACTTTGTTTGGTTTTGTTTTTCCGATTTAGTTTGGTGACAGTAAAAATATTGCCCATTAAATCTTTTCAGGGCCTAGTAATCCATTTGGCTTTCTCACAGCCTTTGGCTCTCCTGGCTGGTTATAACTGTGGCCAGCAAGGATCCTGCTGCACATTTCTGTAAGTCAGTCAGTTTATAGAGGAGCTATCAGGTGTCATGGTTGTCCCCAATTTGGAACAGGCATCTGCTTCTGCATTTCCACTTGTGCAACCCTCCTGCAGGGCTGGATGATGTTGGCTTTGAACTGGACAGTTCCTCTTCTATCAGCTTTGAAATAATTTCACCACAGACTCAGCAAGAATCTGGTAGGCTGGCTGGGCAGTTTTCTACTTACATCCCTGCAGCAAAAATTTAAAAAGAGGAAGAAAGAGCAAATTCCCTTTAACTGAAATAATGAAAAATAACTTATTGCATCCTCTAAGGAAAAGTGTGAGTTTCAAAATAGTCCATTTCAATTCTTCTGCTGTTATTTTCTTAGCCAAAGAACCAAAAGTAACACAGCCATCAGTATTGATTCATATAAATACCACAAAATGTTATGGTTTAGTCATGATTTAGGCAAAGATTCAGAACCCACTCAAGTCATTGGAAAAGTCCCATGGATTTGTGACAGTCTCTGCAACATCTGTTGATTGGAGGCATTCCATTAAATACAGAAGTCAGTATTGAATTGATGTGGAATTGTACCTGTTAGCAGCCCCACAGGGCAGTTTCCTTACAAACCCTCAGCTTACAGAGAATAAACAATTCCAATGCACCTCTCAATGCAACTTCCTTGGATGACAGCCTCAATATCCAGCTCAATCCCCATGCATTTTCAGATCATGAGTTCTCTACAGGGATGGGAGGATTTGGTAAATTTTATGATACTGAAGACTGGTGAGAAAAGAAGGAAGGCAGTGGGAGTTCACTGTGAGTAGGCTACTGAGTGACTATCCAAGGGTGAAACAGAAAAATGTACCACTGACCTACTTAGTGCTCAGAGTCTCCATATTCCATTATTGATGAACTGATCTACTTAATGCCCTCCTTGTTGCCTGCAGTTAGCTCAATAGCAGAATGATTTTGACTATTCCTCCATTTCTTTTCTTCATGTAATTAGAATTTCCCTGTTTTATGGCCTGATAGTCTCACCCAATGGAATATGTAGAGCTGGAGTGTAGAAGCTGAGTCAGCATTTTGGATCTGCTTTTAAAAGCTAAATTTAGGCACACAAGACTGTATATTTTCATCTTCATGGTCTGATAAGGTCTATAAGAAAAAGCTCTGAGGGTGCTAAAGTGTTGGAGTGCTTTAAACTTGCAGTTTTTTGGGAAGGTGCTTTTGAAAAGACAATTTCTGCAGGATTCTAAATTATTGGCACTGTATTTTTGCCTTTTTTTTTTTTAATTGTTAGTCAAACTCCAGCAATAGATCAGGCTTTGCATTGTTAAAGAAACTCAGTTGCCTCTGACAGGAAAAAATGGCAAATATTCTAGGAATTTCTCACTTTTAGTATATATTTAAAACATCTATTTTCAAAACTTGCTTATAGGTTCAGTATATGTCATACATATAAGAAGAGAGATGAATATAAATTACATTTTAACTAGTATAAGTGGCTCTCCTCACATTGCTGAAGGAGGTGATTTTAATTTTGGAAGTTAACTTCTTTTTTTAACTGTAAGGCTGTGAATCTGTCAAATGTAGCTGTCAGCCATGCATGGAGTGGGGAGGAAGGGAAAAGGAAGATTTCCTGTGCTATGTTTAGCAGTGTTCGTGACAGAAATACAACAATTGTCCTGGCCTGTAGTAAGTTCTGTAAGTTTTGTGATGCTGTTATTTAGAACTGCCTGTATGGCTTTGTGGGTTTTATGCAATAGCAAAGTCTTAGGAAAAAAAAAAAAAAAAAAAAAAAAAAAGAAAAAGAANAAAAAAAAAAAAGGAAAAGTAGTAAGTCAGTCTAGGATGTGCCTTGGTAAACACCTTGGAGTAGGCAAAGTGCAACAGCCCAAATTCTTCCTTTGGGCTTTGTAACCTCTAGGTTCCTGCCAGATTTGTTTGCATTGCCAGGGATAGGGTACAGCAGATCACAAGGGCTGTGAACAGTGGGGCAGATTTTTTTGCCAAGAGCAGAGCTCATTTCCCTTCCTCTTGAAGAGAAATGAGTGCCTCCTCCAGACTCTGGTAGTCCTGAGTGCCACAGAAGTTAAAACATCCTTGGCTTTTCTGCCAGGTGAAAACCTTATTTTAGGTTAGTTATTCTGCAAACCCTTCTGTGCTTTAACATACTTGTCTTGGGACACCACCAGCTTTCTCCTAATGCTAAACAATAAACACATCATTTCTGTGGGAAGTCTGGCAGGTCATTTTGTTAGCAGGTATTACCAGGAGTCTGGTATTGTAGCAACAGATCTTGGATCCAGGCAGACCTGCTTGGATAAAAATTAAGGAGATGCAAGGTACTACTGGTATTACTGGTTCTGGTCTAAAAGCAGTCTCAAATTAAAAGATAGGAGCACAAGTGCAGCTGAGTTTTTTTCAGTAGCACTCAAACTATGCCCAGCAATGTACCAAATGGAGAAGACAGTATTTCTGTGTCATCTTTGCATTCCTCTTTTTTCAGTCATCAGTGTAGGCTTCTCTGTGCTCTCTTGTTTCAGACCCTATAGAGTTGCTCTGCCAACTGGAAATTGGCCAATATGAATGTGTGACACAGAGATGTTGCCAGATTTTGATTATACAGTTGAATGCTTTTTTCTAGCCACCCAAGCATTCCCTTGCCACACTGGCAGTCTTTGAAGAGAGGATCCAGTGGATTTATGGTCCTTAATCAATCCTAAGAATCTGACACTTACTATCACCTTTACTGCCAGTTAATATTGCTCACCCAGTGCTTTGTAAGAAAATATTGAATCATTGACCATTTTTATCTCATAACCCAGCACAGGCTGTTTTATAGCCCTTGCCCCCCACATCCAAAAATTAGGACACATATTGTAAACTTGCATGTCCATTAAATGATGTGAATATAGAATGGATTGCAGTATCTGGGAAATTAAGTCCAGGAGTGCCCAGTTGCAGTACAATCAGCTGAATATGGTATTCTTCTTGCTCCTGACCTTCTGGGGAAGGGAACTCTACCTGATAAAGTAGAGTACTTATACAGTTGTAATTTGTGTTTAGTAAGCATTTGTATTCCTGCAGATGAATCAGCTAAAAGGCACCTACAATGCAGAAACTGATCCATGCAGTATGCAACCATCCTGTTTTATTTAAAACATGAAAAGTGGCTACTCAGACATCATAACTGAATCATGTGTCTTATTTCAAGTTTCCATTTGCACCCTCTTCAGAAAGTCACTTAAGAGGTTAAGAGGACAGAGTAAGCAGGATTAAATTTTTTATATTTTATGGCTAAAATTTCTAATTTAGAGATTTTAAAAATTTGGAGAAGAAAGAAGAGAAGGTGATATCATATGACACCTCAGTTCCACCAGTACATAGCTTACTGCAATTCCTTCATATGTCAGGAATAGTGTTGCATCAGGATTGTCCCTATGTGCTGGGCACTGCTAAGGCACTTCCAGTCCTGGATCGGTTTTGGACCTCTCACAACAAGAAAGACATTGAGGGGCTGGAGTGAGTCCAGGGAAGGGAACAGAGCTGGGGAAGGGTCTGGAGCAAAAGTCTGATGAGGAGCAGCTGAGGGGGCTCAGCCAGGAGAAAAGGAGGTACAGGGGGACCTTCCTGCTCTCCACAACCCCCTGACAGGAGTCTATTTCTGTCTGTCACATCTGTCTGATCATAACTCTCTCTTCCTCTCTCATTTATGAAAATAGAATTATTTAGACATATCCTTGAATTATGGAAGGTGTGAGCTCAGCCTTGTGAATTACTAGGAAGAAATTCCAGAACCTTGTCATTTCTGGGTTTTGGGGTTTTTTTTTGCTGCAAATTGAGTCTAAGCCTTGATACTTTGCTATTCTTTGAGGCAAACTTCATTGATATGATAGACTTTTTCAAACTTGGAACTGTGATAAAAACACAAAGATTTTGGTTTTAGTTAGCTCCCATGACATAAAACACACAAGAGAAATCAGTGAAGGACTACATACAGTGTGCTTCATACTCTTAGGTATTTATATTCACAGAAAGGCAGTTAATAAATAATGCCAAGTTATAAACTGATTCAGCGTTGCCACATTAAAAGATTTGACAATGGGGTGCAAACCAGATCAGAGTCCCACCAGTAACCCCTTCCCATCTTTAGAGACTGTGTTTGAAGAAAAGCCTGACCTTTAGGCAAAATCAGATCTGTTGTTAGCCAGCATTGATTGGTTTATGCTTTTCCTTAACATTGGGTTGATCTTCAGCACAGTTCAGAAGGGAATTTAGCCTATTACCAATAACAATTTTAAATGTTCAAACTTTCAAGAAGAAAGATCAAACAGTGGTCACAGGGAAGTAGAATTGAGTTTTCCTAAAGGAGCAGAAGTAGCACCACTGCTCAGTAAACAACCCAGTGGAGAAATCTCTCCATTAACTTCTCAGTTAAACCTGGGGAAATGACTAGTTCTGCAAATTAATGAAAGGGAAATTTGAAAGGATTCCTGAAATATTGGCAAATTGTTCTAATAATGGGACTTTACCCATTATTTTTTCAATACTCTAATATTGGAACTGCAGAAGTAGAAATGTGAAGAAAAAAATAAAGTTACAGAGATGAACTTTTCTGATTTTTTGGATGAATACACCTATTTTTATTCTCTCTGAGACAGATTTTTCAGGTATGCCTCAAAAACACAAAGAAATATTCTGTGTCAATTACTGTGTCAATAGCTGATTTCAATTTTTCAGTTAATTTGCTGCTTTGGATATTTATGTTACTGTAGACCAAGTAACTAGTTCCTCTAAAAAGTCAGGGATGTCCTGTCAGAAAGCACAGTAAAACAAGGTTTTCTGTATTTGTGTCACTTTTTTTGTTAATAGTTATGTCTTAACTAACTTGAGGGTTTTTCTTCCTGGGTTCTAGAGAAAGCTGCCTTCATGGTAGGAATTTTTCCCACCTATAAAGTGGTTTGTACTGAGCCATTATTCATCACTGTATTGTGCTCACTTTAAACTTTTGTGCCTTCAGTTATAGCACCCAGTGGATTGTTGTGTGACACACTGAGTGATAAATTGCTGCTAGGGGAGGTTTATTGATCCCTGTGCTCTGGATGATTGCCATATGACATCCTCACTCAGTAACAGAATATTTTCTATAGATTTCCTGAGCTGATTAAATAAAATCAGGATTGAGGCAACAATGCCTCTGGTCAGGTTGAAGGTGAGACACTCTCTCTGCTTCAAGGCAAAGAGATACAGTAAAGAGGGGAACAGATGCACCAGCAGCAGCAGAACATGGCCTGTAAGTCCCTTTCTGGAAGACCTTCCTGAATTCTTGTGGCTTAGTGTCCAAACAACACACAGGCAAAGACAGAGGGGAGTGGATAATGAACTGTGCTCTCTGCAGCCTCCTTCCTGGGGGCAGGAAAGAGGCCTTAAGGTCTGCATCTCTTCCCCTCCCTGCAGAAAGGAACCAGGGCTAAGAAAGCTGAAAGAGGAGGCAGAAGCAGTAGCACAGGACTGTGAGGAGGTTGAATCTGACAAATAGAAGGAAGAAAATTTGGCATTATATATGATGAGGATGCTCAGGGTCTACAATTACCCAAAGGCAGGTTTTTGAAAAAAGACTATTTTTTTTTTTTTCTGAACTGGTTTGTTACAGAGCAGTGAGGAAGCCAGTCTAAAACACATTTAGGAATCTTCTCATTTTTTTTACTTAACAATAGTTTGGTGCCATAGAGGTGCAAATAAACTCGTCTACTCTAAATATATACTTAATTTTAAGTATCTTTTTAATAGCATTTTTCAAAAGCTTCATGAGTAATTACAAAAAATAGTAAAAGAAGGTCAGTGGTAGTTTAGTAACCCACTAATTCTTGTAATTCAACATTAGGAGGTGGCAGTTCATTGCTAACAATGCTACTGTTGTCTCTGTCCTTCTAGGCAAAGAACCAGAAAATATTTCCCAGCTAATTGGAAGTTACATGCAGCATTCAGTCTTTTAAGACATGGATCATCCCATCAGAAATGCCAGTGACTAACAGTGCACTTATTAATAGAACCAGCCCCAGTGACCAAACAATTGGGCTGCCCAGAGCACTGGGATTGCAGGGCCAGAGTTTGTGCCCATCCCATCCCATCCCATCCCACAGCCCAGCATGGACAGCAGCAGCATGGCTGGGCACTGAAGCAGATTGTGAACAGGGAGTGTGAAAGGCCAGTGCAGGGCCTGTGCTGTGCAGGGAACAATGCTTCCCAGCAAATCCCTGCCTGCAGTCGGAGGGGAGCGGTGATGTGCAGTGACAGCTCATGCTCCCTGATCCATGAGTGAGGATTAAGCAGACTGCACATGCAGGCTGCCTAAGGTGCCTCACAGTGCAAATCCGTGGGAATGTGCTGTGTCTGGTGTTCTGCTCTCCCACAATGTTGGCTTGTGGTTCTCAGCTGCTCCAGCAGGCCAGGCCAGATGGAAGCTCTCCCATGCAAAACATGTTTGCTACTGCAGTGCTCTCAAAAAAAACCCACGTCTCTTTGGTTTTTCTCACTGTCCAGGTGTTCCCAGCCCACTGAAAAGCCCAAATCATGGAGAGCTGTCATCACTTGAAGAAATCTCTGGAACCCAAAACCAGATGTTTTGATGGCTGAGGAGGACCAAAGTCTTGTACACTGTGTGTGTCCTGGGCATATGCAGGAAAGAGGTATGTGACCTTGAGCAGTCTTACCAAAGAAGTGCCTGTAGCCAAACTGTGCTGCTTAGATCATTGCCAGTGTTTCACTGGTAGTTTTCCCAGCTACTGGTGCTGCATAAAAATCTTCATTGCCTTTTTAAAGATTATACAGGTTGCAACCTTCCTTTAGCTTCCTGCCTTATTCAGCTCAGCTGCAGTGACTGCAGCTCAGCACAGGTCTGGCCACCACCTCCATTTCCAGACTCAGTCCGTGGCCTCCTGGTTTGCCAAAGGGGCCAGCTGGTGCACAGCGTGCATCCTGCCCAAGCCAAGGGGGCTGGCTTGCAGGGACTGTGTCCTCCCTCTGCTCACTGCTCACTGCTGGCTTGCCTGGTGCTCAGCACAGGTGAAGAGAGACCCAGCTGTGCTCTTCTGGTTCTCACCTGCTCTTAATTCCCAAACCTGTTCTGGGGGACATCAGATACTTTTAGAAAAGTAACTGCTTTTTAAAAGTAGCTGCTTTTACAGTGCAATTCTATGGGAGACTGGTTGTACCTTACAAGAATTTATCTCCAAAGCTTGAAGTGAATAAAATGGGTAAATGTAATGGTTTATTATTCACTGTTGACTTTCAGCATAAAGATTTTTGTGTTTCCTGGATGAAAAATTTTAATTATAGTGCAGCCAGATGATTTATGTACATTCATTCGAGTTGCCTCACTTTCTATTCTTTTTGATAGACTGTAAGGTATAACATTAGATAAAGGAATGGAGAAACTGGGGTGTGGGTTGTTTTCAGTGTTGTGGGATTTGTTTGTTGGTTTTGGGAGTTGTTTAGTGTTTTGCCCGTGTGGGCAGCTTGGAAGTTCAATTGTCTGGAGAGAATCCAAAACACATCTGAAGTCACTTTGCTACTCAGGTTTAAGACAATAATAGTATCCAATAGTAGTTAATGCAATTACAGATTTTTTTCATTTTCTCTTTATCGAATCAAGGGAGACAGCACACCTCCTGACACATTTCAGGGCAAGGAAGAATGCCACCCTGCTGATCTGGGAAATCAAACACAGTGTGGCTCACATGTACATGATGGCCATAAGTGAAATTGATTTCTGAGACAAAATCCCACAGGTATTGAGAGCGGTGTTCTATCAGTTTCAATCAATAAAAATTGCTAATTGTGTTTACTGGTTGTTAGGCTAAAAATGAGATACAGGATTTGGCCTTACAAAAATACAAATTTCCTACAACACAGCTAAGTCACAGAGAGGAGCAGCAGGATGGGAAGGGTGTTGGGGCAGACAGTGGTGACTGATAAGGGGTATAACCAAGCTAGAAAGAAGATTCTTTTATTGGAAAGGGATTAGAAAGGTGAAACTTTTTTTTTTTTTTTTTTCCATGAAATCCAGAATTTTTGAAAGTACATTGCAGAGCAGCAGTTTGCAGTTCATGGTTCTGAGGTTAGAACTGGTCTATAAAATGTTAAACCATGGCTGATTAAATAATTGAGGAAACAGAGAGAAAAAAAATTCCTCAAGAAAACAAAAAGTAGGAAAATGGGAGTAGAGTATAAACAATCAATATTTAGACTTAATTTTATTTAATTTCAGTTAAATGAAAGTTGCCTGGGTTCTGGACTTCTTTTCAAAGCCTGCTTTGTATTTGGATTATTTTTTCATATTTAAGACTTTAATGGCCCTTTAATTGAATAAGTCTGGAAAATGCTGCAAGAGACACCAGTCTTACTTTAGAAACAGTAGGCTGCCCTAGCATTTTATGTTTGCATGGGTGAAGGGCTATTTTATTGAACCACTGTAGGTTGAGGGCATTACAGTTTCTAGAGAGACTGGTGGGTACAATATATTTAACTTTAATAATATAAAGTGTGAAATTCAGAGGTCAAGGAAACAACAGAGAGAAATCTTCCTTTTAAGTGTCTGTTCATATATTTAAATCTATAAAATCTCATAAAACCTTCATGTTTCTATCATTCACACTATACAACCCTCAGCAACAAATGTAATTTTTAAAACAACCTCATCCATTCTTAATTTACGTTTCAAGGATTGCATTCAATCATTCAGTTTAGCTCTCATCACCTTTAATAAACACTAATGGGAAAACTAACATACCTTTTTATAACAGAAAAATTATTAATTTGTTTTGGTGCATGATTTTAATGTAAAACAAATTGCGGAGAAAAAATAGCTGAGGGCACTTTTAAATTTGTAAGTATTATTCAAAATTTTACAGATTATAGTTCAAGAGTACTTTTGAGAGCTGAGATGATTCAAGTACTATCTTGTTATTGATTGAAGCTTGAAGAAATCTAGCCAAAAAAAGTGCCTTGCATTGCAACCCTGCTGCTTCCTGGCATCCTTTTGCTATCTGAGAAGCAAACCACTCCCAAAGATATAATCACTCTTGCAATCCCACCTAACCAACCTTACCCTGATCAGATGGACTCACTGTAAAAACACACAGTTGTTATTTGGGAAGCAACAAACCTGAGGGTTTTGCAGGATGTATTTTTTGGATGGTTAGACCACCCTCTTAATTATAAATGGGTTTCAGGGAGTTGGTTGCTATAGCAACAGTCTACTTAGTGCTTTTTTCAGAGCAAAACCCTACTTGCCTGTATGTTCAGGGGAAGACAGAATGGCTAAGGAAGGGAAATTGAGCTTTTATTTCTCCATTGCCATAAATTGCAGCATCCCCTATTTAAAGTACAAAGACTGAAGAGCTGCTCCTTTTCCTCAGTGTTGTTTCTGCTGCTAAGAAGTCCCATTTGATGTTGTGTAAAATACAACCTTCCATTGTTTCAGAAAAGCAACAGCAATAAGGCTAATTAAGGCTAACACCCAATCAGATTTTTCTTAAAAGTGCAGCTGAAAGGAGAGGGCACAATGTCTTTGAAAAGCTGGAGCTGTGAAAATGCCTAATGTAGTCTTTTGCCTCGTGTCTCCTGCTGTAAATCAGGGTCCCTCTCCATCCTGCTGAAGTGAGATAGAATTTCTCTTGCCATTGATTTCTCTGCAGCTCCCTGGTTGTGTATCACAGACCCAAGGCCACCTTGACTTGATTTTTTTCCCCTCTGTTGGCTGTGAGGTGGAGAAACATAACAAAGGGGTTGGGGGTGTCAAAGTTCCTTAATCCTGCCACAGGTTGTGATCCTCCCATGTCCTTCAGTGACTGCACCTGAGCAGTGTGAGCAAAGCACAGAACCCAAGTTCTGGGGAGTTAAGCAGAGCTTGGCTGGCATTTGCAGGATTTGCCTGAAGAGGGGTTTCCAGGCTCTTGAGGGTGGGGAAAATTGGCTGGTTGGGGTAATGAGCTGCCAGGAAGTGTCAGCTTCACAGGCATAAGGGAAAGGGAAAAGGGTTTTGAAGGAGGTTCAGGCTCCAAGAGGAAGCAGAAGGAATGTAAAGCATGTGATAGGGAAGAGTTGAGCCTGCCTGGAGCAAGTTAAATGGAAAGTTGTCATGAAAGGGAAAAAAAAATATGGAAATTATCGCAGTTGGAGAAGACCAGTGAAGAGGAGATGGAGAAAAAAACCTTCTTTGTTCTCTATAAGACAGAGGGCCTTCCTTTTTATGGCTCTCCAGTAATCTTTCCTGTATCTTGACCTGCAGACTGACAGTTTCCCCTTGGATAATATAATCACCCCAAAGTGGAGGATAGCTGATTGTGAGAAGAGAGAAATTGCTGGTTGTAGTATCTTGGCATCATTTGTGCAGTTGTCATCCCTGGCTGACACTATTATTAAGTGCCACAAGATCTTCTCAGCTTTTCCTGAGCAAGCCTGCCACATGCACATAGAGAGAAGCTCAGAATCTTGCCTTACTCCACAGGAAAACCCTAACATACAGCACTTCTTCGTGTCTCTCTCTCCTGAGCTCTATTTGTGTCCAAGAAATCTGAATATCTTTCCCACCTTCAAATGTAAAAGAGATGCAGTCCCCATGATTTGAGTGACAAAAGAAACTTGCCACACCAGATGTACACAGTCTAACCTTTCTGGCAGGACTGAGCAGTAGGAGAGTTAGCTAAAAACAGGACAGCCTTCCATAAGACCTGATGGGGAACTGTGTTCATTTGGGGCATTTCATTAAAACAGTGCAGGCATCCAGTGCTCTGGTGCTCATGACAATGGTCTTTTATGCTTTTCACTGGATGGTCAAGTTTTTTGTTCTTAGTTTAATCAGATTTAAAATTATCTGTTTGGGTTTGGGGTTTTGGATTTTCTTGTTGTTGTTTTTGGGTTGGATTTGTTTTTTGTTTGGTTGGTGGGGTTGTTGTTTTGTTTTTCTTTTTGAAAAATTCAGAAAATCTATTGATCCTGGGGAAATCTGTGCTTTCCATCCCTCTGAACTCTGTTTTCATTTATAGAGACCCCAAACTTACGTATTGAGGCATGGCCTCTGCCCTGAATCACTAAAGTCTGTAATCTCCCCAGTGTTGCTAGACCACAAAAGGGACAGTGACTGCTTTAGGAACAAAAAGATGTCAGAAAAGGAAAAAAATCAAAAAAAAGAATTTTTTTTTTAAGTCTTGCAAAGCAAAACTGATAAGTATAGCACAAAAGACACAAGATTTTAAGAGGTGCCTTAAAGACATTAAACTATGAAAGGTTCATAACAGAAATTAAAAGGCTTTGAAGTTCCTATGCTTCAGGGCATTTGGAAAAAGGAGCATTAAATCCAGACACCCAGGAAGAGCCAAGGTCCAGCTCAGAGAGTGCTGGTTGACAGAAGACAGGAGATTGATTATTTCAGGTTTCTAAATTCTCAATTTGTCCAGTTTCTAACACTCCTTTTCCAAACACCTACTGCAGCCCATCGGCAGAGGTAGAATGCAGTTTTCTGGAGGCCTCTGTTTCTGCCCCCCTTCATTTTCTAATGAGAGAAATGAGCAAAATATTTTACACTTGAGATCCAAAAAGCTGAGGTTACCAGTCTCTTCATTTTCACTTGCTGGCTTGTGAGTATCAATGCCATCAGACTCTTACAGCCCATTCTCAAGGTGAGGATCTCCTTTGCATTCAGTTTCCCCATGCCTGTGTTCCAAAGAGGGCCAGATTCTCTACTGCATGAAAGAAGCAGCCTGCTCTGGATACAAGGCTCTCACTTTTCCCTTCTTCCCACTCTTACACCTTCCTGACCTGAAGAGAAGCAGGTTTTATTCAGAATGGTAACAACTGATTCCTTTAAACAGAAGGGCCCAACTCCATAATTCTCTAGCCAAACTTCTGTGGCCCAAATCTGACTTGTATCTTTGCTCTTCAATGTCAGGCAAGACACTAAACCTCTGAATGAGCAGTTGGTGTGTTCGTGTTCTGCCTTAACTTCTCCCCATTTCTCATACAGAGGCACTGTGTGTTTCATATATTCTGTCCCTCAGACCATGCTGCTGTTCTTTTTCTTTCTTCCCTCCATTGCTATCCCCTTGGAAATCTCAAATTCAAGGCTGAAGGAGACTGGGAGCTAACTTCTCTCAGGGTTAAATCTGGGAATCATTGCCCTAGCTTCAAATTTATGCTGGTGCAGTGAAGATGAGAATTTAGCTTTCTGTACTGTTGTCAACAGGGGGAAAATAGAGTCCCTATAAGGCTGTATCCATGGAAACCATCATGCTGCAGTAGCGGGTAAAGCAGCAAATCAATTTCTTCAGTTTTAAAATGAAACACATTATAGTGCATCTGGCATTTAAGAGATTATCCATGCTGATAACTGTGTGGAAAAACCCTCCTCTAGCAAGTACACTGGCAGGAACATTTCTTCCTCCTGATAGAATTCTGATTTTGGGTAGAATGAGCATTGATGACAAAGCACCATGAAGACAGTGCAGTGAGACAGAGCCAAGTCCAGAAGCAACAACATTTAATGAAGGAGAAAATCGTTTAATTTAGCATTTAGCCCAAGTATCTGGGCACATGGTGACTAACATTCTGATAGCATTAGCAGAGGCAGTGACCTGTCACCTCTGTCTCCCTGCTCTTTGCTCCGTGGTACCACGTGTGACAGACAGAACATTTGTGCCTTGTGCTGCATTTGTCTGAGCAGGAGTGTGTGTGTATGTGACTGGTGGGCTGTCAGATGGGATTTCAATATCCACTGCAACATGGTCTGGGTAACTGACTTTATACAGGTGTGTATTTCAGAGCCAGAGGCATTTCCAGTGCAGAAAATGTGCTGGCTGTCTCTGTGCTGTATTCTTGTTACATTTCATCATGTGCAGCTTGAGAGACCATCCCTTTACTATGCCAAGGAGGGAGTATGGAAAGAGGAGGATTTCTTCCACCAAAGTTCAAAAGCTTACCATATGCTTTTTCTGCTGTGTGCACAGAGGTTCTGCCTTTATTTTTTCACCTGTTAAGGTATCTGTCTGGCCATTTTGAGAAATAATACCCTACTTGAGCAGAAAACTGCCTGTAGGCAGATGAGACTTCATTCTGCTTTTCCTTTTTATCAAATCCAGATATTGCAATTGCCTTCTCTATGCCTATCAGATAGAGAAATTATCTGTCTGGGAGAAATACAACCTTATTTAAGAGAGAGGGAGTGAAGTTGAACCAGAAGGGAATAAAAAGCGTTACAGGAATTGCCTAGACCGTGAGTAGCCCTTCCATTGGTGAGGATCAGATACACATTCCTCTGTCACTGTGCAGTGCCTAGGCTGTATTTTATCTTCTTCTGAATCTCAGTTCCTTGATAACAGCAATCACATATGCAATACTGTCTTCTTTTATCTACAGCTGCCCTATCTATTATAGCAATCCCTGTTTGATTGACAGTTATGTATTTTTTTCTGACCTGAGGGCAAGCTTATTGCAATGCACTCCTTTCAGAGCTATCACTGAAACACATCCAAAATCTTCAACTGGTGCATAATGTGTCAGTTCAGCATTTGAATGAAATGAGCACATATTGTTGGGGGCACAAGAGGTTTTGTTGCTCTGCCACATCTACCAGTTAATGGAAGATGCAGTTCAAACCCCATTAAGTGGTAGAAATGGCTCAGCGGTCTGAAATGCTGCTGTTTGCAGAGAGTGTTTTGTTCTACATGTGTCCAATTGCTATGGCATCCAGTGCTGTCTGTTTGGTCAGTTCCAGAGATTTTAAGAGTCAGGAAAAGACCTCCCAATGCACTGCTTGAGGACTGTGCTTCCTTTCTGAAGATTAAGTTTCCTGATGGAAAACACAGTTGAAAATCACAAACCTCTGCAGCTTGTTTCCTATGACCCATGAATGTACAGATCTAGGAATCCTCTCTGTATTCAGGGGTTGGACTGTGTTCACTTCCTAAGTCCTAACTTTTAGATACTGAAGAATGAAAATTTCATACTTTTCATTGCATTTTTTATCCATAATTCCCGCTTTCTACACAACCCTTCCATATTCCCATGTGAGGATGCCTGGGGTTCCTGGTGAGCTCAGATACAAGGCATTTGCAGATTTCTCTCTCAAAGGCCAGGGAAGGGGGAAATGGAAGAGGAGCTGTGACTGGCATTTCTTGTACCATTCTTCATCACAGTCCTGTGTCTGTGCTCGTCAGGGTAGCAAAGCCTGCACATCTTTTGGAGCAGAGAGGATGGGCTTCTTTGTTACTGTGGGTCCTGGGATATGTTGAGGTGGGCTGACAAAACCTGGAGATTTTAATGGTTTTTGATAAGGGCTTCTCCTCTGCCCTGCAACAAATGCAAGAGAGTGACCTTCTTCCCACCTCCTTCAGGTCAGACCTGGGAGTCCATGGCAGGATCAGGGGCTGCATTTCTTCTGAGGGACAAAGCAGGAACCACCTCTGGATGTGTCACTTGTCTCCCAGCTCCCAGGGGTGGCATTTTAGAGCGTTCTTTGTGTCTAAGCTGTGGCAGTTTGCAGAGTCATGTCCATGTAGGAGTGTTTCTCAGTGCTGTCTGTCTCCATGGATTCAGAGGTGACACCGTGTTTGTACACTGCCTCTCTCGCACTGCCACCCCCATGACTGAAGGAAAGCTCCTGAGTCATCTTCACAAAGATGTAAAATTTCCAGCAAACCTGTAGGCCATCTGTTTATGTGGGCAGGCAAGGAAATATCAGGTAGGGAAACTCAGTCACACACCAGTGTTTCTATCTGTCCCCACAGACGGTTCTTTTAAATAACTTTTTAACTATTGTCTAAATTATTTTTCTGTTAAAAATTGTAACAAACAGCAACCTTGCTGTTAAATGATTCCTTAAAATGAGCCAGGTCCTCAAAGTCACTTTATGAATATGTAAATCCCATCTATATTCTAAAATTTCATTCATTCATTTTACTCTTCAAGAAACCTTTATCAAAAATCAGCAGTTCCCTCTTGGAAAAAAAGCTTGAACTGTCTTTTCTCTGGTCTCAGGTGAAAGCATGACATGGTCACATTCCTGCCATGGCAGGTATTGTCAGTGCTGGCACGTGGTGGCACACAGCAGCTGCCACTTGACACAATGCAAAGAATGTGCCCCAAGCCCTGGAGTGTCTATTTGTGTTATGTCTTGTTCAGTCTGTTACCACTCCTGACACTCACACAGCTCCCTTCTCTGTTTCTAGCATTCCACTCCTCAACATTAGAATCCCTTTGCATTCCTAGCCTGCTAATGCAGGGATATTCCTAGCAGTACCCTGTGGATTAATATTCACAACCAAATAAAAACATCAGAGCAATGCATACACTGATCTGTTATTCTGACCCCAAGAAGCCGTGCCTAGTCCTGGTTCCATACATATACTAGCTGTAAGCACAAACCTTGCCTCATGTGTACTCAGTTTATCATTTCAGAAATATCTAAAAGAGAAGAGTAGTTCTAAGGACTATGGTGTGTCCTTGGATGGCAAATTCTGCTCAAAATTCTGGTGACATAAGAGGGTGAGTTGCTAATCAGCAGAACCACCACAAACGCAAAATCATTTACAACAAAAACAGAAAAAAACCAAGATCACTTCTTTCAGTTGAGAAAGACCTAATTTACTGATGAACAGATTATAACTAAACTATGTGTTTGTTAAGGGTCTAGAAGACTGACAGTCTCTCCCTCTGTAACTTCATGCATGGACCCCTGAAAAATACCCCTCTCTACAATGAGAGACTTGTTAGTGGGCAAGGTCATTTTCACAGTGGCATACATAGAAAAGCAGGTGGCTGAATCTACCCAGCCTTGAAAAAGTAAGGGTGTTCTTTCCTCAAGCAGAGAGAAACACTGTTCTTTTTTGTTTGTGCTGCTTGGGAAGCCTTTGGAGATGACCAGAAAGCAGTCACACTGCTGTGAGCAGCAAGAGCCAGAGAAATGTTCTGTTCCCTGTATCCTTCTGTTCAATGGTGAGCTGTTCCCTAATTCTCTGTCCTGGCCCTTGCTGCAGCCTCCTCTTTTTCTTCCACCACCTCCAAAGGGGCCTTCTCAGAGGCCAAGGCTGGCCAGAGTCCAGCCAATCTGTCAGATTTGGCAGGGAACATAACAGAGAATTTACCAAGTTACTTCTACAACAAATTCCTGCCAGCAGCTGGAGGCCAGAGGATTTCTCAGCTGGCAGAGTTAGAACTCTCTGTAAAGACAGTGCCTGCTGTGGCCTAAAGCCTCCTGTGACAGGCAAACCTGAACCAGCCCATCACTGTGTGCTTCATCAGTTTCTCATTTGCAGCAAAGGAGTTTCTTACCCTATGTCACAGGGCAGATTCTGGCTCTCCCTATGCTATGTGAGTGTGGCTGAAGGATTTTCAAATGCTTGAGGTACAGCACAGACCCTGTAATCCCTCTCTTGAGAAGCCTGTCAAGCCTTGCATATGGAGCATGCCTTGGCTTCAGCTTTTGCTCTGCCACAGCACAGTTTGGTCAGAGACCAAGTGCACCTTCTGAAGGGACACCTCAGGTTTGGAAGAAGGAGGACCATGCTTTAGGTGCACTTAGGAGCACCAGCACAGCACCGTGGCCTTTCCCTTGTGCTTGAGAGCACACTGTTTGTGTGCACCTGCACTTCAGGGCACATCCACACTGTGATTCCACACTTCAGACCCCTGGTTTTCTCATGTGACCTCCTGCATAAATGACAGACCCTGAATCCCTCAGCCTCCACTGCTGTTAAGTGAAAAGGGAACAGATTGAATTGTTTCACATTTAATTTCACCCTTCCCCATAGCACTCACCTTCTCCATGCAGGTGTGTCACTGGTGGTTCCTGGCTGTCACTGCTGTATCCCGGGCCACTGCCTCTAGGAGAGGGGACAGAGCAGTCCCTGCAGCCAGGCCATGGCAGGGGCTCTCTGCACAGCTCCAGGGCCCTGGGCTGCACTGCTTGGCCCCCTCAGGCTGCAGTGAGTCAGACAGACAGACAGCCGTGCTGCGTGAGCCCTGTGAGAAGGTACCAGCTATGTCTGGGCAGACAGAGTTAAAGAGAGGTAAAAATGTTGGTCTACTAAGAGAAGTCTCAGAGCCAGAGTCATCCGGACTGAGACCAAAGTCCTTTAAATAGGAGAGTGCTTGATTATTCAGCTGGGCATATTCAAAATTTAGCTTGCTTTGAGTAACCTCATCTAGGATTTTTGCTCTACTCTTCTGATCTTCAGAGGAAATTTGCTCCCCATTTTGCTTCAAATGATACAGACTGCTAGATTGGAAACTTGTCTCATGGTTGTATGGGTTTGTGCTAGGAATACTGGGATATTCTGGAATTTGAGCAACACAGCTGCATTCATTTTGCAACAATAACTTGTTTTTGTACTGAGACATCTTATGAATGATACTGCTCATTTCATTCCCGATGTATTTGTCTTCCAGGTGCTTGTTTTCATAGCTGATTTTTAATGATGCCACCTGTGTTACACAGTGCTCTAAGAGCTGCACTATGTTAGTGCTGCTCTCTGTTGGTGTGGGGCTCATGTAGCTCTGGAAGTGATCGAGGGTTAGAGGCTGTGGTGGTTTGTCACAGGAAATAGAGAGAGGCTGATACATTGGTTTATTTCTGTCTTCCCTCTCAAGGGGATCTTGGAGTGAGGTCGCAGCAGTCTTGTAGGAGTAACATGATTCTACTTCGTGATTATCATCTAACAAGGGATTTTCAGAGCTCTGGCAGCCACTGTCTCTGTTCAGCTTTTCCGGCCGTGGGGTTTTATCTTGGGATGTCTCACATCCCAGAGAAATGGCCACCTTCTCATACTCAGTTGAAGATGTCTGCAGATTGTCTCTGTTAGCCTGTGATTGTGGTGCATAAGTTGATGATCTGGTGGTTTCCACAGTCCCAGGCACTGTAGATAAGTCCTTGTGGTGACTCCCTTCTCTTCCTTGGAAATCCAGATCAGATGTGTTCAGGGAGGAGGCCAGGCTGTGGTCTCTTTCAGCAACAGTTACTGAAGAGGCCTGGGTTGCCTGTTTGCTTTCCTCCAAAGGCACACATACGTTAAATGAATCAGTTTCACCCTTGCCTGGTGTATCCTGCTGAGCTTCTGTGCTCCCTTTCTGCTCTGGACTGTGACTGGGCAGGATCAATGAATCATTAGACTTTTCTGGCTGTGACTGAGGACTCTGAAGTGAGTCAGGGGAGGAGATGAGTCCCGAGTGTTTCCGTAGCCAGTTTATTATCCCCATGGTCAGTGAAAGCTCAGTATCACAGAGCTTTAGCAAACATTCTTTGCCTTTCCATGTGCTGTGGAAGAAACCCTGGCTAATGATGTCTAGAGTTGGCTGGGAAGCCATGTTCTCCTCAGCTCCAACATGAAAGCTATAAATGGACAAAGGGATTTCAATGGCTTGCTCTGAAACACTTTCAGTGGCACACAAGTCATCATCAAGGATAGGGCTCACTTTAACTTCATTTGGGTCATAGAAGAGCTCATAAAGGGCATCTCCACTGTAGCTGTCTCTTGGAAATCTACCTGGGACACCAGGGGTCTGAGCTTCCTTCAGCTCATCATCTTGTCCAGGAGAGAAAGAGTCATAGTAGCCTTCATCACTCGTGGATGTGGATTCCTGGTTTTCACTTTTCGGTGTTTCTGTTTCTGTGGAGCTGTCTTTGGAATTGTCACCTTCTTTATCAGGTGACACTTGGGAGTCTGTGACTGGTACAGCAGCCTGACTTCTATCCTTTTCTGTGTCAGAACCAGGTATCTTCAGTAACTTCTTTTCAAACAGAGCACTCTGATGCAGCCTTACTGACTTGTTGATGTTGTCCCAAAACTTTGCAAATTCCACTGTCTCATTCTGGCCAGGAGAGGCCAGCTGCTCCACCCCACCTTGGAAGGAGCCCATGCCAGGGCTGTCTTTGTGCTTGCTTCGCCTCAGCAGAAGGTCTTTGCTGTTCTCCAGCTCCAGGTGAGCAGTGCTCTCATCAGCAAAGATCTCCCCACAGCCTGTGAGGGAGTCAAAGCTCTTCAGGGAGGCAACGTCTTCACACAGGGCATTGCAGTAGTCATAGGAGGAGTCAGACTGCAATTCATTGTCTGAGCAGTCCTGTGACAAGCAATCAGCTGCACAAGTCTCTCCAGTTCTGAAAAGATACTTTGCAAGACGTCCAGACAGGTTCTTGTCCTTCTCCACCAGAAACGAGAGGCTGTCTGGTTTATTTTTTCTTATATGAAATATATCTCTGAGCCCTTTCTTAGATCTCTTGAGGGAAATCCTCTTCCTGGGAATGGTTTTTGCGACAGCCGGTACAAAAGGCATCTGTGGCACAAAGTTCCTGTAATCAATCATCTGACTGCTGCATGCAGACTGGCTAGGGCTGACCACACACTCCTTCTTACTGCTGGAGCTGGACATCCCTGAAAAGCTGATGCTGTTGACAAGTCGGCCCTTGCCCTTTCCAAAAAATCCCTCCTCGCAAGCCCTGCTGCTGGGGCTGCAGTGCTCTGTTTTGTCTGCCTCAGCAACACAGTCATGCGTTTTACTCTTCCTTACTAGCTTGTAGGAGGAGCCAGATGATTTTTCCAGGTTGTGACCACCAGGCCCATTCCTTGCTGCTCTGGTAGAAAATCTGTAGTTCTTGTGTGTGGCCAAACATGCCAGCTGGACTTCGGCCACACTTTGGTTTCCCTCCAGAGCTGCCTTTTTGTCTTTGCCCATCTCATCTTTGTTGGTAGAGGCTGGATGCACTGGTGGCACTTTCTCATGTTGCACACTGGATTTTATGAAGGTCTTCCCTCTCTTGAGCTCCATAGTGCTTCCTCACACCTGTTTCTGTAAAGAAAATAGTAGAACACAACTATTGTGAGGTTGGTGGGCAGCACTTGTAAGTTTTGAAAGCAACTGGAGAACAAAGGAAGGGACATTAAACATTATAAAATTGAGCTTCTCTGCCATCAGACATTTCCATCGCTGAGTCATGGTACTGCATGAGAAACAGACTGAGTGAAATTAAATGTGTGTTGGATGGAAGATTAAACAAGGAGAAACAGTCTACATTATGTGTTGGTAGTGGAGGCTCAGAGAACATTTTGTCTGCTAGAAATAAACAGATTTGCATTGAGGATTATGACTTCAAGATGGCTTTTAACAAGGTAAAGGTCCTGTTCTGGAGGTAGAAGAGGCATCAAAGAAAAGCAATGCCTGAAAAGCTTCAACATGCAAATGTGTGCATCAGAGAGGCAGCAGTTCATAGATCTGTACCTTAGAAGAGGACAAAGATCTCAAGTTGGGGAATCTCCTGAGAAAAAAGATCAAACTATTGATACGTAATTCTCACTTTATATTAAAATAATCCTTATCTGTAAATAGAAAATCCATAAACCTTGGTACTACCCTGTAAGCATGCAGAAACTGAATTATTGCTTTTGCTTCCCCCTGAGCATAATGCATCATTTTCTGCACTGCTACTTTTATTGTCAAAAATCAAAAATGAAACATTGAAATTCATTGTTAGTCATGACAAAAGTGTCATCTCCAATATACAAAGACCAGTGTAGTGCACAGAGGCATTGCCACATTGAATCTGCACTGTGCATTGATTAACTATTTCTAAAAATACTCTAGTACCTGTATCAATGCCAGTTTCAGGCTCTGCCTATATAGTTTAGTATTGAACGGTTTTATGTTTCCATAAATATAATTAGTCATTTTAGCCATGTCACTTTCAGTTTCCTGGCAGTTCTTTCATAGAAAGATCTCATCCTTTGTTGTCATGCATCAACTTGAATATTGAGTAAGTCAATGGAGTTCCATAAAGGTAGGTCAAGGACGAGGCAAGCACTTACCTAAAAGCTGTTGAAGCAACCAGTTCTTTACTTGGTGGGAAACAGCACAATAACTCCAAGTCCTGTTCTTGAAAGAACATGCTTAGATCTCTCCTGAATGAAACCTCATTTAATGATTTATCTTGTTTTGAATTGGTTAGACTAAACAATTAACTAATTGGAGACACTGAACAGCAGATTTTAATTCAGCACCAAGCCTAGGCTTTGTACTCCTAAAACAGAACTTAAAGCAGTCTTCAGTCTAGTTTGAACTATAACAGCTGTCTGTAGCCTCCAGAAGCTTTTCAGTAGCCAGGTCTTGCTGTTCCAGCCACACTCTGACCAGCATCTCACCAGATGCAGGACTGTGTATATGGGAGCACTTCTCCAGCAGGCAGGTCAGTGACAACCCCTTTCTTACAGAAGCTGCAAACTAAGAGGTGATAAGCAATATTTACAAATAAATGTAAGTCAGTGACAAAAGGTAGAGAACATAAGGGCAAAGTGTGAATATTTGACATGTGGTGAAAACATGGTGGGTAGTGATAGATGGGCGTCTATCAGTGTGATTGAGATGTTGGCACTTTCATTTGCACTTGGCACTACATGTGAGCGTTACAGAACATTCTTAATGAAAGGCAGTAAACATTTTACTACCCTGTCAGGTATCTGGAGTTCACTGATGCTGTGGGAAACTTGTTTTGCATATTTAGAAATAGGTCACTGGGACACGATTACACTCCTCCTCTGAAAAGCAAGGTGTGATCGACAAGCAATTCTGCTTGCAGAACTCCAGCAGGCTCGTGGAAACCATCAGGAACAGCTGATGCAAGAGCAGTTATTAATGTCCCAGAAATAAAGTGTCTGACACCTCAGTCCTTTGCAAGTGCAGAAATAGGTACTGTGTCCCTGATGCTGCCGAGGAGCTCCTCAGAGGTCTGTGACATTGGCAAGTGCCAGCCTTACAACAATGTTATGTAGGACTCTTTGAAGTCTTGCAGCTGTTTCTGCCCATTCTGAGTATTAAGCAAAGGTCACTTTTGTAGGATATTGCATACTTGGGAACTTTCCTGCTGATGCATTAAAAGGCAATTTTAGGGATGGATTTATTTACTGTCAAGTATGAAATGTATTAAAGCTAAGAATTTAGGATGACATTAGATAATCTTTGGAATAAAATAATGTTTGATCTGAATTATATCTCCTTGATAAGAAACACAATGGATGGCCAGTTTGATAACTGGGTCAAGAAACTTCAAGGCTTGTTCTTCTTATAGGCTTGTCTTTTTCTTATAGATTAGATGAACAGTTTCATCTCAAAAGTCAAAATGGCCCAAGTAACATTTTTACTGAGAATATCTGTAGTGTAATAATGTAAGATACACTGATGGTAGCTAATGCTGCCTTTCCAGTTACTTCTGATGAGGAAAAAATGTTAGCTGTTGTTGTGGTTTTGTGGGAATTTTGTGGTTTGGTTTGTTGGTTTTTTTAATATCTACTATATATACATAATCACCAATTTTGCATTCTAATTATTTAATGTTACTATTTATTCCCATATATTCTAATTCTAATACTCCCTCAGGATTCATGTCAGACTTAGTATCTAGTTCATTGTGTCATCCTGCTTATTCTAAGACTGTCATATCTTTTTAAAACTTCCCCATTAAAAATGTTATTTAAAATTAACAAAATAAAGGGAGGGCCTCCTCAGTCAACTCTTTGAGGGCTCCTCAGGACAGACTACCAAGTCTGCAGCTTTTTTAAAAACATTGATCTTAGATTCTATTTTGTAACTTCCCATAATCTGAGTTCCTCTTCATACTCGTGATGTAAACAATCAATTAATTTCTTTTCAAAAACAGACCAGAAATATTTTTTTTTTTTTGTCTCTGCAGGGACACAAGTTCTATCTCTAACCCCAGAAACTGTACCAGTGAAATTAGAAACAGATTAAAGTGCTGTAAGGGAAAGTAACCCTCCAGTGGTTATGTAAAGCTAAATCAAAATTCTATGAAAAATTATTACAGGCATTTAAAACATAGAACATTTTTCTGGGATTTCTTGACCCATGCACTCAGTTACACTTGTGCCTCTGTTCCTTTTCAATTATTCTTCTCTTGGACTAGCAGGACATCACTTCCTCCAGTGATAAAAGATATATGAGGGCCTGACTTCCCTCTTAACAAAGAAAATACAGTTTGGAATTAAAAGTCACTATAAAGAACAGAAATCTGTGGAAACTAGCAGTCAGTGTACTGACAGATGTTTTGTTCATTAATAACAAAATGATTTTTTACTATCTGCAAAATTGCTTATGGAATGTGTTTAAACAGAGGGCATCCTGGAATCTTACCCTGGGCTGCAATTTAGTTGTCTTTTAAAATAAGACTGGTGTAGCAACAATATTGAGGCTTTCCATGCACAGTAAACAGTATTTTTATCATGCTTGATCAGACCAGCTGCTCACTTTTAGTATTTCACAGGTGTCTAAGCAGGCAATCAGATCTGGATTTGAGGCTGATACTGTAATGGAAATAAGGTTTTCTTTGAAATTTGGATAATATTGCTCATAAAATGCAGAGATAATTCATGCTCAAACATGTACCATCTGTGCAGGGTGTGTCACAGCTTTTTCATAAAACCAGGAGGTTTTACTGTGTCTGTGATTCATCTAAAAGTAAATTAAAGTTTTAGAATGGACAGATGAACACATTCCTGTGGGCTGAGGAGACTTGATTTTAGGACAATCAAAGCAATTGCTTCTGGATCTGGGTTATGAGGACCTGAGCAAAACTGAGTTAGGTAACTGTTCTGGTTAATAAAAGCCATATTCAGATGGCCTAAATCCTCCCTAAGTCCAGGCCAGAATACAAGGGCCAAAGAGGGGTGCAATGGAGCAAGATGTTCTTTAGGAAAATGGGTGGAGACAGGATTCAAACTGTTCAGATACTGCCTCTGTCAAGTGAGTCAAAGAGAGGGATCACATTTGCCTCTGCCCATGGCCCCAACACTTTCTGCCAGCCATCTACAAGTTTTCCTCTGAGGTGGAATGGGAGAGAGCCTTGCCTTGGGTTTTTGGCTGGGTCACAGTTGTATCTTGGTAGCTTGTAACACAGTAGAAAGGTTTCTTTAGGTTATCTTCAAAGAAAAGGTAAAACATCAGTCTTCTTGTTTGTAATTCTAGGAATGCCATCCTATTGGGAAAGTAGGAGTATCAGTTTCAGTGTGGTTGCATGGATAGAAATTACAAGCAGGAAATTTAGATAAAGTCTCCAGCCTCGGCAAGTTTGGCTCAAAAATAATTTTACTTAAGTAGGAAAAAAATATAATCGAGGTTCATTTATTTCAAAATCTTATCAGCTATCCAGCTTGGACCTCGCTTACTCACTTGTTTGATGTCTAATTTATATATAATTTTGTCTCTTGGAGATAAAAATAGGTAAAATTCAGAATATAGCAGTTTTGAAGGGGAGATATGAGTGTTCTTTCCTTACATTTATATCACAATTGGCAGGTTGTGGAGATGGTGCCTGTCTGTCTCTTGCTAAGCAGAGTTCTGCATGTCACTTGGCACCTGAATTTCACCTCCCTACAAGCACTTTCCTTTTATTAAATGAAAAAGCTGATAAACACTGAATAGTCTTCTAGGCTTTTTAATTCAAAAAATAAGGAAAAACCTCTCTTTGTACTGTTTTTATGTTTTTGGATACAAGTTTGGAGTGAGTCCAAAATCCCTTTTCCACAAGTGGCTTCATATCAATCAGACTTAAGATGCTGAGTATCAGAGGTACCTTTGAAAATGTTACCCTGCTTCTCCATCAGAAACTGTAGCATAATTAAATTTCCTAAAAACATCTCTCTGGTTTGGGAATATGGACATGCATTAAGCTTCAAATGCATGCATTTTAAGATGAAAAGTTTTAAAAATAATTTCTTGATAAATCATGTAATGGGAAAGGGGAAAAGAACAGAGCACTCTGGGAGGCTCTCCTGATTCTTAACTTAAGGATTTTTATTGACCACCACTTCAAATGCAAAAACTAGCAAGAATGAGGTGGTGAAAGCCACAGCTACTTTTAAAGCCAGGGAACAACCCTGATTTTTAATCTTTAGTATCTAATCAATTAGCAGTGCATAAGGAACAGCTGGTGCTCCCAGTAAAGTGGCGGGGTCAGGGGGAGGGAAGGGGAGATTTTTGGAATAAGACTGTTTATTTACAGGCAAAAATATTAACTCTCTATCTGAGAAGATGAATGTTAATAATAGTAACACTTACTAATAATCATAAATATATACTCCATTCTGTTCATTTGATTTTCAATTGCAAAGCAGAATAGGGCTTCCTTGCCAGAGGGTAGTGATATTCTCACTGCAGTTATTGTAACACTGTTTCTAGCAAGCAAATAAACAGAACACTTCTTCTGGTAAAAACCAAAGAGGATTTTTAAAGCAGAGCTCATCTTCTCCCTTAAACTGATTACCCAGCTACTATCTCATCTCCATTAGAAAGCAGAAAAGAACAGGGTGGAAAGGGTGGAGGATGTAATCAGGGACAGCCTGCTTCAGGAAACAGCAGAATGTTTATTTTTAAAGGCGCTGGTGTGACACACAAACCTGCATTGAGATCATGCCTCTCCTTAGGAGTACTCCTCTCATCATCCTTAGTGACTGTATCTTATTAGTCCCCTTAACCATTTGTCTCTCTCAGGTAATCCAGGACGCCTAATTATTTGCATATACATTTAGGTGAGGCAATGGCTTTCTCATAAACAACCAGCAAAAAGCACATTTTGGTGTGTTTTTAATTCAGCCCTCATTCCACTGAGCACACAAAGTGAAATCCTACACTCCCCAGCAGAATACTACTAGAAAGATGTGTAGTTAAATGCTTAATCTTATTAGCAATGTGCTATATGGAAGTCTGAACCTTCCTTTAAGCCCTGACAACTGTTTTGTGGAGCTCAGGATTTTTCATAGTAAAATTAATCACGTTTCTACTCCCAGCACACTGTCCTGCTGCGTGCTGATGGGAGGGATCCCTGGGAGCACAACAGCAACCAGTGCTTTCCCCAGCCCCACATGGGGCACCCACAGCATCCTTCAGCCCCCTCTGGGGCACCCACAGCACCCCCAGCCNTTGTGGAGCTCAGGATTTTTCATAGTAAAATTAACCACGTTTCTACTCCCAGCACACTGTCCTGCTGCGTGCTGATGGGAGGGATCCCTGGGAGCACAGCAGCAACCAGCCCCCTCTGAGGCACCCACAGCTTCCCCCAGCCCCACATGGGGCACCCACAGCATCTCCCAGCCCCATCTGAGGCACCCACAGCATCCCCAGCCACGCATGAGGTGTGTGCAGGGCAGAAGGAGGCTGAGCCCATGATAAAAGGAGGCTCCTTCTCTGACAAAACCTCTGCACCCCTCAGCCAGTTTTCTCCTACACCTGAGGCTGAAAGAGACGTAAGTGGCTGGAAACGTTCCAATTACATCATGTAAAAGGGCAGCTTTAACTCCTGCGCAGGGAGCTTTCCCATCATCGTGTATTGCTGAGAGAAGGCAGCAGAGCAGAAATTTCCACTGCATACCTGAGAAGGAAACAGGGATTTATTTTGTTTTCTTGCCCTAACCAGCCTGTTGGTACCAGACAGCAAAGTGTTAACACTGACAGCTTTGGCTGTCCTCAGTAATTTATTGCTTTAAAAGGAGATAGGATGTGCATTTTTATAAATAAAGGCACAGACTTGCCAGATGTATGGAAAAAGAAGTAAAAAGCAATGCTTCAAAAACAAGCAGTCATCCCAAAATAATACTCACTCAGAGTCGCTGTGAGTGTCAGAGCAAAAGAAAAGCCATTGCACCAGAGCAAACGAGGCAGATCAGAAAAATCCTACTCACCATGTTTTATCACTGAGCAGAAATCCTCCGTCTCTTAGCCTTGCTCCTGAAGCTGGTCTTTATCCAGAGGCTCCAGTGATGCTTTTCAGATTCTGAGGGGCTGGACCACTGCTGCTCTCCAGTGTTACTCTCCACCCCCTATCTTTTCCTCCTCCTTCTTCCTTCATCCCCACCCCCTCATTCCTCCAGCTTGTAGCTTTTTCGTACCTTACATAGATTCTAAGCATCCACATGGAGCCTGATATAGGAAAGATGCTTATTTCAGCCATCTGCTTGGTGCCATGGAAATGCCTCCTTTGCTTTAGGAATAAAAGCAAGGAGGTAAGCTCAGGAGTTTCTGAGCCAGCATTTGGTTCCTCTCTATATGACTGCTTATTTAGTAGAGAGGAATGCATCCAAATTAATTTCATTTCTACATGTTTTGTTTCAGACTAGGGTTCAGGAAAAGTGATCTGAATGTGTTATGCTTCGTGTGATGCTTCACTGGCACTGTGTGCAGGCTATTGGAAGGTGCCACCCTTTGTATTGCTCGAGTTAAAGCTGAAGTTAGAAGGGATTTCACGTGGAGCAAAGTGGTGTGAGGGGAAAGAGGGAATATTTCAGCTGCCCAAGGCTCGAGTGCCTGGTGTTAGCCTCATACTGCCTTCAACAATCATCATTTACCAAATTCTCCTTTCAGCCTAACTTCTGCTTCAGTGTGCAGCAAAGGCAACATCTGACATTACAACATCATTCTTTGTTATATAGATGAGTTTATTACCATCACAAACACCAGGGTTCTAATTTCACAAAAGTGTAAAGCTGGCATCCTTCCCCCAGCCCTCTCCCCTTGAAGGGCTCCCAATCTGATCGTATCTTGATTGTCCCACTGATTCCTGTCTAAATCCTTTACATCAGCCTCTCAAGCCTCCTGCTTGTTGAAACACCTCTGCTGGGGGCATGATAGGAGCCCTTAAAAGCCAGAGTGGATGCCGTGAAGCAGTGGCTTAATCCACTTCAGTAGCACTCCTGAGAGTTTAGAGCTGCCCTCGGGAGGGCAGCAATTGTTGCAGACTGGTGTATCTGCAGGGAAACTGCCCTCCTGATGTAGGGGCTACTTCACAGCTGCTCTCAGGCAGCACACAGGCAGCTCCTGGATGGCTGAGACAGACCAGTCCAATCCGTGGGGGCATTTAGAAAATCTCCAGCTCTGCATGAACTGAAAATGAGCATTCCCTTGCAACTGGAGCAGGTGCATCAGTCAGAGAGTAATCTCTTCTGTCTCCACATCACAGCAGAAAGGGAACAAAAGCCTTAACCTGCTACCTGTTCTCATCTTCCTTTGCATTGTGTGTTTTTGCTGAATCTTGGAGACGGGAGGAAAGGAGCTTGAACTTTTGTGCTGTCTAAGCTTCTAAAGCTGGAAAATCAGCCTGTTAACTTTAAAGCCTGCAGAACAGCATGCTCCTGCTCTGAGTGTCAGGCAGTAAGCCATTCAAGTGTCCTTGATGGTAGAGACTAGAAAATTACACCTTGGGGGAAAAGCCTGGGTTAAATCCAACCTGCAACACGTAGAAAGCCTTTGTGTGACTTCACCAAGAGACTGGTGGGAGGAAAGAACGGGCTATGAGTGAATCCTACTGGTTCTGGCAAGTAGATGAAGAACACCCATGAGAGAAAATACACTAATTAGAAATAGATTTCATGGACTTTATTCTGCATGAGATATTAATTTTAATATAGGAGGAAGCCTTTCTTCATGAGAGTATACAAAGCCACCAAATTTGCAGGTAGTGCCTCATTGCTCTGCAGTGATGTTGCTTTGGAGAGCCTCCCCTTTGTTTTGGAAAGAGGAGGCCTGTAAAATGCTGAAGTCTTTCTTTGCTCCAAGTACCACCAAGGCTTGCTAGAAGTGCTGGTAGACATGGGAATCAACCAGGGGTCACAGCTGTCACCTGTGCCCAGGTGGTCAAGGCCAATAGCATCCTGGCTTTTCTCAGCAGTAGTGTGGCCAGCAGGACCAGGGCAGTGACCATCCCCCTGTGCTGGGCACTGGTGAGGCCACACCTCAAGTACTGAGGGTTTTGGACCCTTCACTGCAAGGAAAATGGTGAGAGGCTGGAGTGTGTCCAGAGAAGGGAATGGAGCTGAGGAAGTACTTGGAGCACAAGTCTGGTGAGGAGCAGCTGAAGGAACTGGGGGTGTTTAAGCTGGATAAAAGGAGGCTCAGGGGATCTTCTCACTCTCTACAACTCTCTGAGAGGATGCTGCAGCCAGGTGGGGACCCTGCTCCCAGATAAAAAGGGATGGAACAGGACAGGAGAAATGGACTCGTGTTGTGCAGGGAAGGGTTCAGATTAGATAGTAGGAAAAATTCCTTCACCAAAAGGGTTGTCAAGCATTGGAGCAAGCTGCCCAGGGCAGTGGTGGAGTCCCCATCCCTGGAAGTGTTCCAAAAGCATGCAGATGTGGCACTTGAGCATAGAGTTTAGCCATGAGCATCGTGGTAAGTGCTGGGTTACCACTTGGTCTTGATGGTGTTACAGGTCTTTTCCAGCCTTAATGACTCTGTGATTCTGGTCTTGATTCCAGGTTGGTGTTGCTATTGTCTGAGCAAAACTAAGAGCTTAGATTTTTTGTTTGTTTGTTTGTTTGAAAGTTATTCATACATAAAATTTCTGAGCTGAGTTTCTGAACTCTGAAGTGTAGGCATTAAAGGTAAAGGCATCAGAAAAGACACACCCAAATATGCCATGTGAAGAAGGATGCACTTAAAATTACATTTAAAGCCTAATTCATGCTCAAATTGAGCTAAATAAAACAAAGATTTGGAGAAAATAATCTGGACAGGAGGAACTCTTACCTCCAGCATAGTTTCAGGTAGTTCCCGTACATGCAGTCTCTAGAGCAGTCTGTTGGTGCTCCTCAGGAACTGGGAAAGCTCTCGTGTAGTGTCCCCATTTCTAACAAATGGCAGCTGTTGTCCCTTTGCTGGAGAAGTTAGAGGGGATCACTCTAGACCTGGATGAGATATCCAAAACTCTTCTTAGAGATTCATGTGAAGCATCTTCCATGGTGAAAGAACTCCAGGTTTTAGGATGTTTACTTTGGACAGAAATTTCCAGCTTTAGAACCTTTTATTTCCTTTTCTCATGGGAAGTACCTGAAATCCAGCAGCCATCCATGGCCACAGCTGCCCACAGTTGTCCACGGCCATGATCTGCATGGACCTAAACCACAGTGTCACTGCACACACTGGTAAATGCACAGGATTATAACAGCAGCTGATCCATGGTAGCCCTTATGCATTACAGTGGAGCTCTTTTACTTCCTAAACAGTCCTCAACTATCCTTTTATGCTATCACTTCATGTCAGGCTATTTCACCATGGCTGTTGATCAGCTTGGCTCAGAATGTTGGCCATTGGAGAACCTAATCATCCTCTCTGATTAATTCTGATTAATTCAGTCTGTCCAGAATTGTTCAGGGCATCAGTGGGCATAAAAGGGAAGGGAAATCAAAAACCTGTAAATGAGGGGCACGTGGCACAGCTTCCATCTGTTGAGCAGATGCACACAGCCCTTGGCATGGCAAGTAGGAAGAGGGCCCTTGAAGGAAGAGGGGCTAAGGAATGCACAGTCCCTGGCCAGGGAAAAGTGGGGTGGCAGGGATCCTTGGGGAAAGGAGGAGGAAAACCCTCATGAGAGGCAGGATGGAAACACAGGGAGGGAGTTTTAAATGAAGCAAGCCCAGACTCCCAGAACATGGAAGCCTGAGTCTCCTCATGGTGGGTAAGAATTATCCAGTGATTAAAGACAGTGATTAAGCAACTCACAAAGAGCAACCTATACAATTTTTAAATTTTCTGTCACGGAAGAATGTAGCAGATTCTTTAACCCTGAAACTAAAGTGTTTGCTGAACTAGCTCCATTTGTTTCCAAGGAATTGCTTACAGAATGAATTTGATCCAGGCTATTTCCTGCCAGTCAACTAATGAAGAGTCTAACATCCCCAATCCAGTTTCTGCTAACATCAGGTTAAATTTAATTATTCATGGATTCTTATCAGTTTTTCTTGGGTTTGCATGTCGAAGAGAATTGGTAATGGGATATGGAGCTTTTTCTGTCCAGATTGCTAGCAGGAAGCTGCCCTAGGCTGAAGGGAGCAATCCTTGCTACTTATCTGTTTCCCAGGGCTTTCATTAACTTAATTGCCACTCTTCTCAGTTGCTTGGTGAGCTAGTGCATGCTGCAAATTTTAGAATCATGAATTGCTGTTAATAACGTCAGTACTTAGCAAAGGAAATGAAAAGATTTTTATCCACAGATTTCAACCTCAACATCTCCTGCTTGTCTTCCCTGTGAGGCACTGATGTTGCCATATTTGCAGCCAAGGGGTGATGAGGTGCAGCAGGTAGGGTCACAAGAGCAAATTATGGTATGAAAAAGCTTGACTGTGCTGCCTCCCAGCACCAATAATGATGCCATTAGAGCAAGGAAGGAGTGCCCAGTGCCTCCAGAATGGGACTGATCACAGTCTCACTATTGCTGTCCTGGGGACTGTGGGTGACAGACTGTAAACTGCTTGTTTCCCCAAAGAATTTAAAGGGCTTTTGAGAAAAAAAAATAAGTATTGAAGGCATTTCTCCAGCTGCTTGTCTTGAAGTCATGACTGCCCTTGCACTTTTTGCTTTAAACAAAAAGCTCTTGAGTAATAAATATCTGTCTATGAAAACAATGTGGAAAAATTATCTGTGTTTATGCTATGAAGAACTATGTCAAAAGAATTGTTTCACCAAATCATGAAAAACTCCAAGGGTCTAGAGACCAGAGAGAACCTGGGAGGGACAAGAAATCTCAGGGACCTGACTACAGAAATGTTAAAATAAAATGCATGTTTTCAGAAGCTTTTTCCTTCCAGATATGCCTGTGTGTCATGGACATCTGTCCAGGTGAGGTACAAATACCTCCAGTTTATTGAACTGCATTAACAGGCACTGCTGTCTGAAAGGCAAAATAAATACTCAGCTTAAAGCATGAGGATGGCAAAATGTACTGTTCCACAACCATCCCAGTGCAACTTCCAAGCAAAATTTTCTCAGCTCTGCTGAGGAAGATAGTGTTGTGATGTCTTAAGGGAAGGCTATAGGAAATATTTTATTACTGTTTTGTGTGACTTGGTTTCTCTACTTAATTTTATATTGCTCTCTGTCTGAATACATGAAATACTCTGAAGACTTTGTTAAAGACTCAGTCAGGAAGCTGAAAAAGAGATATAGGTGTAAGTAGCCATAGATACACAGCTTCAAATAATAGATACAGTCCATCAGTGAGGCAGCAAATCTTCCAGTGGCTCTCATGGGACAGCCCTTCAAACTGTAAAGCTGGGATCAAAGGAGGCCTAAAAGCAAAATGGCTTAAATAAGAGAAGTGAGTAGTCAAAGTAAGTGAGGGTGAATGCAATAACACAGCAGGCTCAGGTCTAAATGCAGGGACAGTGGCACACCGAGCTGTGAGCAGGACAGGCTGCTGCTCCCTTTCACTGCTCCCTTTCACTGCTTGTATGCCTTTATTTCACATCCCAGTGAAATAAAGGATCAGGTGTTGCACAGAACCTGGCCTGCTCACACTGCAGAAGATGTACCTGTCACAGAAGATGTACCTATCACAAGGAGTCCTCATGGCTGGTATGGAGGCCAGGAACCAAATCACAAATCCTGTTCTGAGGGGAGAAACATCCTGGCTGAGAGCAGTTGGTTGATCCTTGAGGAAAAGGAGCACTACAGCTGTGTGAACAGTGAGGAGTAGCCCTATGCTGTGTGTAAAATCCCACTGGTCTGCCAGGCAGTATTTAAATGCAGGCAAACAAAAGAACACTTGGAAGATGGATGAGAGATAAAACCTTTGAAATTGCCAGCAGTGGAGTTGGTAACAATGTGGTTAGCAATGCTTCTGCTTGATTTACTCAGTGGAACATACACTTTGAAATAAATCTGTGTGCTTGATTTATGTTGTTAGTAGCAATGTCACAGCCAGATTTAATTTTGAAGTGGCAAGTTGTAAATCTTAGAAGAGAATAAAACACACAGCTTTAAATGCAGTTTGCTAGATAGATAATTTTGGCAGTCTTGGTTGCCCTTGTTCTCTCTCCTGCCTTCCACATCCTGGATGGTAGTGGCCAACTCCTGAAGCTTCCTGCCTGCTGCTGCCAGAGCTGCCATCACAGCTGGAAGGTGAAGCCTCCAACTGTGTTCCTTGAAATCATCAAACGTTGTTTGTGGTAGAGTATGGCAGTACAAGCAAGGCTTGATGCTAGTGAAGCATGACCATTAATATATGTTTGCAGGAACAGTAAATAAAGCAGTAAAACTGAAAGGACTCGGCATCTGACAAAATGCTCCCTTAATGGATCATGAGTATTGACAATGCCAAGGTCATCATTTGGATTGCAGTTACACTAATTACCAACAGGTTTTAAAATATGATATTTTATGTGTCTTGTAGGTGGCAGGCTATTTAGAGAGGGATGATTTGCTGAGTACTACTCTTTGGGTTTATCCCTTCACAGTTTTGGCTGCTGCCATCACTCCACAACAAAACAATCTCTCACAACGGCTTGATTTTTCACAGGGGGGTTATTGTTTCTGAGCCAGCTGATAGGCCTAGGCAGGACTCAAGCATATTAATCTGTTGGATGTTTCTCTAATGAATGTGCAGAAGCCATTTTTGAGGCAGAAGCCGAGTGCCAGTGCAGGGCTGGGAGATGGGAACTTTTTTTGGGAGGACAGACAGCCAGGAGCAGAGCCCAGTGGGGCCATGCAAGTGGGACTGTGTTAGTGTGGGGTGGATGCTCTGTTCTTTGTTGCTGTGTGTTGAGAAGTGTGGTAAGGCTGTGAAACAGGACACTTTGATTTGGGGAAAGGGATCCAGAAATTATTTTTGAGCTTTAATACAGAGGTTATAGAATCATAGAATGGTTTGTGTTGGAAAGTACCTTAAAGATCATCTCATTCCAACCTCCCTGCCATGGTCAGGACATCTTTCACTAGATCAGATTGCTCAAAGCCCCATCCAACCTGGTCTTGGAGAGGGCAATTTCTTGCCCTAAAATGCAATTCCAGAACCTGAACCTTTGAAAAAGAGTAGTTTATTCTTAGCACCTCTCTTTCTATGTACCTGGTTTGAAACACCTTACAGGGAGTCTAACTTTTCTTGAAAATCAGGCACTTTAACGTGCTTCAAAGCCCTTGAAAAGGAGATTTTACTGGGGGAAAAAAAAAAAAGGCAGCAGGTGACTGCTGAGTTTGCAGAGTTTGAGTGGGAGGTGTATGAGAGTGAAGTGGCCAGTGCTTATGGCTGCACAGTTATAGTGTGAAGTCATTTGGAGCTTGGCAGTGTCTCAAAGAGCCTGGCTCTTTCAGAGCTGACAGGGTGGTATCCCAGGGTGGACAGAAGCCAGCCACAAAGTGAGTTAACTTCTTCCTCAGCTCATGACATGAGCTGCCCAGTCAAGAACGAAGTCCAGGTTCACACGTAGGTACGTGTGCTGTCACAGAAATGGTATGAGGATGACAGCCCTTGAGTTCCTCATTTGTTGCTTTGGTTTGAAGTTCTGTATAAGGAATGTTGCTGCATCCCTCACTCTATGGTGAGGGGGTCTGTGGTGGATGCCCTGCAAATCAGTCAGAGGAGTGGGGCTGGAGGAGACAGCTTTTTTAAAAGAGCCTTTGGTTCTTTTACAAATGTTTCCCTAATACTAGCAGGGATCAAACCCAGGTTAGTCTGCTCCAGATTGGGAAGCATTGCCCCAGTAATTAGAAATTACTGAAAATAACAAGGTGCTGCAATACCTGAGTAGTGGAAGAACCCAGAGAAGCATGAGTCAGGGAGGAGGCCAGCTCTGAACTGCTGTGAGTTTCCCACAAGTGCTGCCTGTGGCAATGAGGGGAGGAGTGGGCAGCCAGGAGGGCAGGAATCACCTGCTTTCCCATCAGGTCAATCTGTGTGCCTGGCACTGTGCTCCCAAGGCACTCTGATCAGAGCTTCTAGATTCTCTGACAGTAATATTTTTTCCCCATTCCATAAAAGTCTTTTTTCAACAACAGGTATTTGAATTTGTGAATCTTTTGCCTGATGTGTGCTGCTGTTTCCAGGTGAAATGTCTGATGTAGTTCTGATTATTGAGGTGCTGGGCTGTCACATCCCTTAAGTGTCCAAGTTAAAGTAAAGAACTAAACAGTGAATGTCAACTTTTATGGAATGAAGTAACTGGTTGCACAGCATTAAAGAGTTGTTAACAGTAACATCTTAATATAGTAGCTTCTCTTTAGCTTAATTTCCAGATGAGAAAGATTTATGAAATCTTGTTCTTTGTACCTGCCTACTTTCCCCTCCCTTTGAATAACTTCTACACCTATCAGCCAGGTTTAGCCTAACTTGACATAGTCAGAAAGCGAGTATCAGAAAATATTGCCTTTACTTAAAAGTTTCATGAAACTAGGTAGAGACAGGCCTTGTAATGGGCTCCACTGTGGGAAAAAGGTTGGAAAAGAAACTCCAATTTAATTGGAAATCAGAAAAGCTGGATTGCTGGCAGGTAAACATCTTAGCAAAAGCAGCTGATTAACAAGATCCCAGAAAAGAAGGCTTTGTTACAGTACTTGAACTATTACTTCATATGTAAATCAGAGGGGGGGAAACCTGTTCGTTAAGCAGTAATGCTTTTATAAGCTTTAATGTAGTAGTAAATAAAACATGAGAAAAAATGGTGAAAACTTAAATATGAGCGATTTTCCCATGCTTTTGGAAAACCCAGTTGTTTTCCAGATTCACGGTGGTGTTTTTAGGTAACCCTGCAAGTGCTGTAGAGCCCCCCTTCTCACGCTCCTCACTGCACAGATGGGGGAATTAATCTGAAGGGACACCAGTATTCCCTGGGTTATCACAGTCATTTGATCAGAGAATCTGACTCAGAACATTTGATATTTCTGTGAAAAATTACTGAGTCCCAGCCAGCACCTCTATCTGATTAATTTAATCCAGCACCAGAGATGGAGTGTTACACATAACCTAATGCTTTCTGCTCCATCACACTCTGCTGCCTGATGGCGTCACTGAGCCTTTTTTGCACTTGTATTAAGGAGAACAAAAACTGAAACTGAGGATTTCAGTTGTTCAGGGGGATCTTGTTGTTGTTTCCCTTTTTTGAGCAAACCTTCCCAAAGTCATTAGTCAAAAGAAATTAATTTTAGGAAATGCACACTTCTGTAGCACAGGACCCTGCAGTGAGACAGGCTCGATTCCCTCTTCCACGGCTCTCCTGGGGATGCTGTACTGTCTCTGCAGGGAGCATTCCATCTGGAGAGAAAAACTCGTAAAATACATTTCGGCGATGGAACAGCCAGAGATGTCTTTGTTCAGGCTATTGTGAAAGGCTGCCTGTGTTTGGGCTGTTGCTGCACACAGGGACTTCCCACTAGATGGCTCTGCACATCCAACATTGGAAGTGTGTGCATGAGCACACGGAAATAATTTCTTGGCCCTGAAATTCGCTGAACGTTGTCAACAAACCCTCTTTTCCACAATTCGCATAGGGCAAGCTCAAGTCATCTAAAGTCCTGAATCTGGGCAGCCCTCCTACATTAAAATACCTTGACTTTTTAATTGTCAACCTGTACCCTGAATATATCTGTTTAAAATCCTGCCTTCTCCTATGTGGGAGCTATAAAAGTGTTAAATGTGCTTTTCATCCACATATAACCAATTGAGACCTGAGACTTTAGGCTGTGAGACTCTCATGCGTGTCCATGAACAAGAGAGAGCAGTGATAGTACATCCTGCTCAGTTGGCTTCTTGCACCTGGTCTGCTTAAAATATTTATATCTGGCAGGATTTCCTAAGGGTGGAAAAACACAGAACCACACTTTCAGAGGATGTAAACTGGCATTATTAACATTTAAAGAGCTGTAATAAACAACCTCAGTGTTGATTTTGATCAAGGAATTTTGCAAGATCCCTTCTGATTATTCAGCCTATGACAGGCCCACAGGAGGTTGTTTCTGGAGCCAGAGAACACTTCCTTGTGTTTGTTCCTCCAAGTTCCTGCTGTTTGTCCAGATTACACCTTCCTTGCATTTTGCTGATGCTGCCTAGCATTAAATTGCTGGATGCTTGACACCAGTCTCATCTTCCTGCCATGAGCTCTGAGCAGCCTCTTCAGCACTCCTTATTCCCAGAGGACAACTCACAGCCCTTTAGGGCACACAGCCACTCCAAAGCTGGGTACCTGAGCCTGAGGGGAGATGTGTAGCACAGAATGTCTAATTCTGCTTCTGTGCAGGTGCTTACAAAGAGAGTTTCACTAAGGAGCTGACCAGGAGTTCATGGGAAACAGGTCCCTGGTGCTGACTTGGTGCTTTGTGCACAAATGGCAACTCACAGCACCTGCAGCAATCATACAGCCATTTAAGAGACTAAAATAGGCCTGAGGAAGAGACAGAGGCTGAGGTGTTGCAGGTTTGGAAGGACAAGAAAGCAAAAGCCTTCCTTCTCATTTGTGAGGTGACCCATGGAATTCAGATCTTAAATGGCTGCAAAATATGAAATAGGTTCAGGACAATTTGAAGTAATGAGTTACTTGGCAGGAAAAGGGCAAACAGCGATGTGGGGTATCACCAACTGCAGCTGGCAATGAGTAAATTAAAACTGCTTTTAGTAAGGTACTTGTGGTTAGCATTCAAGCAGTGCTCATAGGGGTTAAAAGTTGAAATTAAGTGATCATGACTATCAAAAACAAAAGAAGAAAACATACCCCAATGTGTGCTTTTGTGAGTAGGCAGAAGTGGTGCATTCACTGGGAAGGAAATGTAGCAGTTTAACAAGGATGAGACCAAATATTGCTGTGGGCCCTGGTGAGTGCTCTGTTTCACTAGGTTGCCTTCAAGGGACTGGAATCATTTTTCCTTGCTGAGAAGGGTGGTGTTGCTAAATGGCATTATGATAACATAATGAGAAATCAGAGCAGCTAAGTCTTGACAAGGCATCCATCTCGAGTTAATTAAAATAGAGAAGTCATAGCATGGTGCCAAGGGAAATAGTAAGAGCACAGATGGGGAGATTCGATTGCTTACTGAGGATTAGTGTAGTTAGTGCAGAGGTCTTAAAAGGACAAAGGGACAATCTGGACAACCTCAAGGCTGAAAACAGAAGCTGAGCATGGATATGAGTGTGTGAATTGCAGATAGAATAATTTTAAGCACCACTACTGGTGTGAATTTGTGAAGGAGAAGGCAAGCTTTAGGGTTAACGCAACATTTGTAATTATGGGAGTTGAGCCTGTGAAGAAAGGTACTTGTACAGTCTTGGCTTGTCATAATAAATGTCATCATGCTCATACTGTAGCAGTGCCCAACCCAGGCCAGGTCTGTTAAACACAAGACAAATTGTGCCCAGTCCAAGCCAGGCTGGCCCATCCTTTTCAGACCATCAAGGTAGATGTTTCCAAGAGCACCCCAGCACAGCGAGTGAGCCTTGGAGCTGCCAGCCACAGCCCTGCTGGGTTCCAGTAGCAAGGGCTTTGTGCCCTGGCCTGGAGGGGCAGTGCAGGGGCCAGGTGAGAGTGGCTTTTCTGTGACTCACAGCAGCCGTGATCCACTCGTGTCCAGTCCCCACGAGGGATCAGAGTGCAGAAATGTGACTGGATCAGCTGAAGAGGCCTTCCAAGATCTGCCTGCTCAGAGCACACTGAATTTGACAGCCACAATTTCTCTCTCTCCTCCTCTGTGCATCCTCTCATGGTTGGCCTGATTCCTGCACAGATTCCAAGGCACAGTACATTGGGTATTGCATGTGTTGCTGTCTTTATTGGACTGCAGGGAGACACAGGAGGCCTGGGCTCTTCAGCTCCTAGGACAGGTATGCACAGAAAAGCCCTTCCCTCCCACCCCCTCCACCCAAAAACAATCCCAAACACCCAACCAAGGAAAAGATCATAGCAGGAATAATATTTCCATGAGGAGAGGAAAGAGATAGTCTGGAGGCAGAAAAAGGGAAATTCCAGAGCAGACGAAAATGGATAAAAATTTCCAGATTACAAGGGGTCTTCTGAAAAATAAATAAGGTTCATGAGTGTAGGAATATATTTCTTCCCAGTGTTCAGCTGATTAGATGCTGCTTAAGCTCTGGATGTCTCTCTATCAGGCTAGAGATCTTGTGCTTAAAATGGAACACAGGCTGCTTGTTCCTAAGGCTACTATATTAATTGGAAACAAAGTCAGTAAATTACTTAGTAGTTCAGAGCAGCTTTTGTTGGGCCACTTGCTGAAATCAGTCCTAATTATGCATAAATGATCAGAGAAGCTGGTCATTTATAGCATGCTAAAACCAGAAAGGACAGCATGAAGGGTGGGTAGGAGGAGCTGACTCTCTTCCAGTTCATTTACAAAAACAAATACCTTTTTATAATTCTGCATCCCTGCAGACATCCTGTGAGGCTCCAAGGACCCCATCTTGAGTCTGACAAAGAGGGAGTTAACCCACTGCAAGCTGTTCCCCAACAGGCTGAAAGGCTTTGCCTGGTGGGGGGGGAAGTCCCCAAGCTGGTGTTTATTGATGGTTAATAATGGACAGACTTCTCTCTGTTTTGGGAACAGAAAGAGTGGGCCTGGAATCTTGCCAGTAAACAGCTTGGGGTGTAGCCTCAAGGGCCCCTGCCTTCCTCTGGTCTGTCCTTCTGTGCTTCTCCCTCCCTTCAGGGCTGAGGTCACTGCTCCTGTGATGCTTTCAGCAGTGTCAAGGTGAGACTCTGGCTGTGAAACCCAGCGCAGAGCACGTGGCAGGCAGCTCCTGTGTCAGCCCAAGCACACAGCAGGGGCTCAAGAGCTCCTGGCTTGTGTGGAAAGCCTCTGTTCCTTTCTGATGAACACAAGCTGAAAGAATTGCGGTTGTTCAGCCTGGAGAAAACTCCGGGAAGACCCTATAAAACCTTTCAGCATCCAAGGAGCTCAAAGAGGGATTTTGAACAGTGATGTGCAGGACAGGGCCCTGAGCAACTTGGACTAGTGGAAAGAGTCCCTGCCCATGTTCTTTAAGGTTCCTTCCAGCCCAAACCATTCTTTGATTCTGTGAGATTGGTGGTGCAGATTTGAGGCTGTGGGAGCAGGGGGCTTCCCCTTACACTGACTCCTCAGCTTCCCAGGCTGCCAAGAGCAGAAACAGCCTCAGACATGAAATGCCTTCTACTAAAAGTGGGGCTCAGTGCTGCACATCAGAAACTGCCCCACAGCAGGACTTGACAGCAGCTAAAGAGGTTCACAAATAGGCATTGTAGGAGATTATCAAGATAGAGAGCTGGGCATGAAAAGTGGCACTGTGTGTCTCATTTTCACGGTCATTCCAATCTCCAATAGCAGGCAGGAGAGAGAAATAAGTAGAGAAGAGGTGGAAATTGATGTGGAAGAAATTGGCATGATACTTGGCAGGAAATGGAGACACAAGTGGCAGGGGTTGAGGTGGTGTCCTGGGGGATGGCACACATAATTCCACAGCTGCTGGAGCTGGCACTGATGTCACTGTGCTGGTTTGAACACAGCTCAGGCAAGAACCAAGATCATGAGAATATCATTGGCTTCTCAGGGAAATCAGGTGTTTGAAAGGGGGAGGAGTCCTGGGGCAGCTGGTATTGGGGTGACCACCAGAACATCTGATGGTGGTAGTGCTTCCAGGAATGGGAACTGCACAGGAGTGTGTGCCCATGAACAGCCCCAGAGCATCACTGCAGGACTTCAGAGAGACTGGGGCAGTTCTCATCTGCTTCAACTCACAGCTTGTTCAAATGGCTTGTTAGGAATGATTGCTAATTCATTTAAGTTTTTTTCCTGTATATGTTGCCTTGAAGATTTTGTGATCTATAGCAGTTTTGTGCTTCTTTATATTTCCCTTAGTTGCTATCCATTGTGCTGGGCTGGCATTGCAATGTTTTCCTTGGAGCAAGAAGCTGCTGTTTTATGGGAGGAAAAAACAGCTCAACTACAAGAATTCCTGAGAAAATTCTGGGAATGGATCAGAAAAGTAGTCTGGTTTCACCCCAGTAGCTGTAAATGTAATGAACTCCTGCAAGACAAGCATTTGCCTGTGAACAGCTGAGCTGTCTCTGAGATACCTGGAGGCAGTTTGGAGTTGCTTGTGGCTCTAGGTGCTGCTTAGGATAATAATAAAGGAAAAGAAAGGATGTCTCTTCTCTGGTGCTTCTCATGAACATCTTTTAATGAGCAGGAATTTGGAGAAGAAAGAAACAAATAATTAAACTAGAAATTAAATTAACTGCATTTTTAATGAAGATCTCAACTTGCTGTTCTGCCCATGGCTCAAACTCTCCCTGTTGTGAGCTCTAACTCCACCACTTTGGTGAGAAGCTCTGGACATTCCAGGGGCTGATGTTCCCTCCTCTTTTGCCTGTGGAGGTCACCAGGAGAATAAGAATGATGTGGACTTACATAACAGTAGTAAAACAACATCTTGCTCTCCCCCCTGGCCCTCTTCCCCCCAGAAAATTTTTTCTCTTTTCTTTATAAGTTTGGAACATTTGTGTTCATACTCCCACCCTAACAGTGTTTTCCTATCACGAAGCCTGAACCTCCGGTGTGAGAGGACAGGGTATTGCTATGGAAATGAGTGGGAGCAGTACAAAGCCATTGTCAGAAGAACAAGGCAGAGTCAGGCCTCGTGTGGAGAAAATCTCATTTTTAAGCACCTGTGCTGGATAAGTAACAAAGGAGCTGCCGGGCAGGGACAAGAGAGCTTGTGAATGGCAGTGTGTGTGCGGCCCACGGCATGTCCCCTGCTTGGCTAATAAGGGACTGTGACTCTATTCAGCACATGCTGGCACTTAATCTCTCTGCCATATGGCGCCTGTGCCTGGCACCTGCTTCCATCAGTGTGAGATAAGGTCAGCATCTCCCTGTGGGCAGAGTTATTGCACAGAATCAATGTTGCTTCACTGTCTTTGCCACCCGGGAACCGCTGCCATTCCCAGCTACAGTGCTGGGAACTGGGAAGGAGCATCTTGACTTTGGCAGTGAGGCTCCTTCCTCCCAGGATGGTGCTGTGCCCTGTGCTACTCCATGCCATGGACATTCATTCACAGCCTGTCATCAAAAGGCATCAATAGGAGGACATAACATGTATTTTCTTTCACACAGCGTTTTTCCTCCCTCTTCTGTTTCAACTCCACTTCTAGAGTGTTTCTTTCCATCTTGATTCCTATGCTGCCTTTGCCCCCAGGTTGTAGGGTCAGGTGAGCACTTCCAAGCTGGCAGGGAGGAGCTGTGACCGTGCAGCTGTGGCTGGGGTCCTCCCTGTCAGCCTGGGTATCCCAGCCTGTCTCTTCTACCCTCTCTAATTCTAGCTCTGGTTTGATATTTCATTCCAACTTGCGCCTAATGCTCTGCAGCCACCTGTATCCCTTCTCAGCAAGCCACCCTTCAAGTCATGCTACACCTGTCCTGTGCTGCCTGGCTTTTGACATGAGACAAAACATGGCAAGACAGGGACAGAGCCAGGTAACTTCTGCTTTTGCCTGCCTGCAGCAGCCCTTCCCAGGCAATGCTGGAGATCATTGCAGGTGAGACAGGAACATAAAACTTCTGGTGCCAGCCACTACCAGAAAGACAGCCTGAGATGGATGGGCACTCCAAGGGGTTTGGTGGATGTATCTCCCCCATTTGAGAAGCTTTCTCTCAGAAGCTTTCTCCTCTCTTAAAGGAGGAGTCAAGGAGTCACAGATTCAGATGTGTATTTCTAGTTCTGCTCATCACTCTGTGTGGTATTGAATATTGGCTTAATCACTCCTGATAGCTGTTAAATACTCAGATAAGAATGAGGATATTGTTCTTTATTTAAAGGATTTGTATTTTGGAAGGTAACTCCTGCTAGCACCAGTGTAGTTGTATAGTGTTCAAAATTTAAGCAAGATTTTTCCTTATAAATTAAACTGCTTCAGAGAATAAGCTAATATTTTACAAACAGGCCTTATTTAGTAGGCTATTTGTCCTGTTTCACAGATGCACTGTTATGAAAAGTAGGCAGGCAGGAGAGATCATTAAATGGAAGGAACTGTATAAGATGGCTTCTCTTGGAGTCCTGTGAGTCTGTCCATAAATGACCATGAAAGTAGCAGTTGTTTGCTATAAATCTCTGGTCACATCTGCAGCTTGTCACAGGAAAACATTTGTGTGTCCTTTCAGCACAAAAGAGGAAAACCTGTCTTTCTTTGCCTTACCAGACTCGGGGAATGAAAATGAGTGAGTTCTGCTGGCTGCAGCTCGCAGCAGTCAGGGCCATGCAGTGACCTGCAGGAAAGCAGGAGGTGTCTGGGATTTACACTGTTACTTCTCTAAACTTTAGCTGAAATATTTGTCAAATACTTAGGAACTCTGATCTGACATTCAGCTTATTTCTCAATATTGCACCTGCAAGGCTGATTTAGTACAAAAATTATTTTGACTTTGTGATCACCATGGCTTGATGGTATTTGGAATTAGAAAAAGCGATGCAAGGATTTAAGGCTGAGTCCTCCCAGTCTCTTTCAATGTCCTCTTTTGTTTGGGAGCCTCATTAAAATGTCTTCAAACCAGCACTTTCTAATCCCTGTTTTCTTTTGTTCCAGGTTTGCTCTGACCTTTCAAAGCATTGTAATCTGATCTTAGTTTTCACACCCATTTCTTTACTTCCTTAACTTTGGTTATTGCTCTGCCTGATTCGTGAACTTTGTACAGTTACAAGAGCAGTGCCTCTTATCTACAGCAAATAACAAGCAAGGCACTGAACAATCCTTCTGGAGCCACGTGGGGACAGATAGCTGAGGCATGGACAAGTCCTGCTTCTCCCTTGGCTTGCAGAAAAGTTTAAGAGGGAATCCTAAAGGTTTAGCAACAATTTGTCTTCTGACTTTCTGTTTAAAGGAGAAGAAAAAGGGAAGGTTCAACCAGAAAAACACCACAGTTAAACTGCTCTGATTACTTTCTTCACTGACAGCAGCAGCTCATTTGCCCAGAGTGAGAATATGGATACAGGCAGGAAACCTGGTTCTTCCTGCCCCTCTGGGAGGAGCTGGCCTGCTCATGGGCACTTGGCTGTTCATGACCAGGAAAGCTTCACCAGCAAGGGATGTGCCTTCTGGCCCTACATAAGCCTGGGAGGGGCAGGGGGCATTCTTGGAAGGAAGCTGAAGAAACTCTGACAGCACATGAAGGCTCCTGAGGCAAAGGCTCTGTTACTAAACAGGGCTGGAAATAGACCCATGAAACAACATTCCAGTAAAAATACTGCTTTGTTGGACCCAACTGTCTCATCCAAAACACTTCTGTTTGAGGAGGTGTGAGGCAGCCCTTCTGCTCTCCCTGGGCTCCTGGTAATAGTGTCTGGGGCAGACCCACAGCACAGGATATGTTCCTTAGGCTGGGACATGGTGTGAGTTGCTGGAATAGGCAGCCACACCAAAGACTCTGTGATCACACTGAGACAGTGACATGATGGCACCCAGGGAGCCTCAGAGGTAAATGTGAGCATTCCTCTGGGTATCCCCTTCTAACACAGTCTCTTGGGATGAAGGGCTGGGGAAATCCTAGCATTATTCTGTTTGCTTCCCCTTCTTGTCTGGTGCTCCCTGTCACAGCAGCAGGGTGACTTGTGGAATCACTCAGGTAAGCTCTGTGAAGCAGGAAGCTTCTCTGTGTGTGTATGCAGTTAAATGTGTGCCAAATGTTGAAAGACAGCAACATTTCTAACATTTCTGCTCAGTTTAACAATGCCTGTTTATAGTCAGCAGCAGAACACAATGTAGTGCAGTCTTTGCAGGAGTTACAGTGCTCAGCATGCAACCTGACATCTCCCAAACCCATCAGATAATTAACTAAGCTTTCAGCAGGATGCTTATTGAAGCAGAAATGAGTAAAGTAATTAATGGTGCGTGGTTCAGCTTGAAAATCAATACAGACTGTATTGAGCCAGAGTAAGAGCCAGAAGAGAGCCTGCTAATACTGTGTGTCTGCATCAGCAAGATACGTAAAAAGTGCATCCACCTAACATAAATTTACTAAGAGCATTTTAAAAGTCAATAACCAGAGCATTAAGGCCAGGTTTACAGGAAATTTCAAAAGGATCATTCAGGTTGACACCACAAACTATTGAACATTGAGATGCAATGGCAAAAGGAGCTCAGTTCAGGATCCTCAGGAGTGGTTCTCAGAGCTGCCAGCCCCTTGCAAATGCTCAGATGTGAAAATGCTTCCTAAGGTCAAGAACATTAAAGGAGACAACAAGCAGATATTCTTCAGAATCACCTCTTTTGGGTTAGAGCCATGTGCCAAGAAACCAACCTTTCAGATTTCTAAATCCTGCACAACTCCATTGAGCAGTTAAAAGCCCCTGTGGAAATCTCAGGGGAGTGGCTTTGGCTGGACCTGCCCAGGTCTGATGGAGTTGAATCTCTCCCAGTTATTTGTTGTTGTCCATTTTTGTAAAACTGCAGCTCTCCTGCATTCCTAAGGCTTTTCCAGGAGCACAGGTAAAACTGAACAATCTGATGCCATAGCGCTGACTGTGCTAGCTGTAGCAGAGAAATAGCTGAGCTCAGGACACACAGGGCTGTGCCCCTGTGCTGCCTTGAGAGCTCTGTGGTACTCTTTGTATGTGGGCTGAGCAAGAGAGCCATGAGATGCCTTCCCTTTGTCATGAGGACGTCAACTGAGTGAGCCTTCAGTCTCTCATCTAGAACTGGATGAACTTTAAGTTCCCTTCCTACCCAAACCATTCTGTGGTTTATTTTTCTGTCAACCAAAGGTGTGCTGCTAGTGTGACAAGGAACTATTGCTTTTTCACATTGAATTCTAAGCAGTTGGTGGAAAATACAGTTGTGATTTTATATGGAAATAAGAGAGCCTTCCCATTAATAGGACATTCTTGGAGTGCCAGGAGCTGGGAGGGAACAAACACCTCTACTATTAACAGAGATCTGAAATTACAGTTGGAGGTGATTGATGTACCTGAGTTTTCATTCCCTGCCTTCCATTTTGCAACAAAAGTATAATTCGACAGTTTTGAGTGTTACTGTCTACTTAAGGTATTAACAGTGACTATAACTCAATTACAGATTCAAGGCATGACCCTAATGCCAAATGTATAATTGCATCAATATTATTCACACGCTTTTCAGTGGATGCAGGATTGAATGAGCAAAAATAATCACCTTTGTTTTGCCTACCCCAGACACCATAGCAACTGAAATGCCATCCTTAAAATTATCATTGGTTTTTCCTTCTATCTTTCTGTTCCATATGGCACACCCTGCCAACTGTCTTAACATCCAGTTCCATGGGTGCCAGCTATCAGTGTGACAGGAAATGAAACGTGCACAAGATCTGATGAGTGATGCTGAGTTTGATGAGCAGCCTGTTTCACTCCTTGGCATGCCCTGGGGCAGCATGTCCATGGCACAGCAGGACTTTCTGATTTTCTGCGTGGTGAGCTGTGCCCTTGCCCCTGATGGAGAGAAGCTGCACTGCTGTGTGCTGGTACTGCTGGGAAGAAAATGAATACAATAATGTCACGTTAAGTGAGCCTATTAAAAAAAAAAATCAGCTTTTTTATGATCACACCATGCCTGAAAGAACTTGAAATGCTCTTTCTCCATAGACCCTTCACAATTCTTTCATTGCACCCCCAGCTCTGATTCTGAGATCTGGCATTAAAAGCAGCACAGTGCAGCAACAGTGTGAGGGCCAGGAAACCAGGAATTGGTCTCCAAATGGACACTGGAAGTGCCAAGTCTGCCCTGGGGTATGCTGGAATGGGACAGTATATGTCACTGATCCCAGACAATGCACAGATTGACTGGAAGGCTGCAATAGATGAGAATCCAGTATTTGTGTATCATGCATGAAAAAAGGCAGGGGAAGGTTCATAATTCAAGAATAACATGGATTGATGCACTGAACCAAAAATGGTTTTCATCTGCAAATAAGATAATTTCATTCACTAGAGTGATTGTGCTACAATTTTACAACAGGATTGAGAGCCTTTTTTATTGATCACTTTGAATAAATTGTGTTGTTGCACACAAATTGGTGCAAAACCACCCAATCACATTTATGACCCTTCTACATCAGTACACGTGGAATGTTGATCTGTATCATCGTGTGTATTTGTTTAATCAGGCTAATATTTCATCTGCCTCATTGGAGTGATGATGTGATGAGAAAAAACTCAAATTACTGAAACTGATCAACCCATTCACTTCTCTTCCAAGAGCTAGCTGAGGGATTTAGTCTTTTTTAAGCCACATAGAGATTCATTCTCTTTTCTAAACATCAGGTTTTGCAGAAAGAAAATAGAATCTCCTTTTTAGGCAAAACCAGCTTTTGGCACCACAGAATTCACTTGCAAGTTTGAACTTTCTGTCCTTGAGGAGAGCTGGTAGAATTGGCTACAGAAATCACTTTGCTTCTACAGGCTTTTTGCATCCTCTGCTTCATTTGCCTTTCTAAGGACTCAGCATAGAAGATCTTGCTTTCTCCAAGTCAGACAATCATCCCAAAATCCTAAGGAAATGGACTTTCTTGGCTGTGCTGCAGAAAGGAGAGCAAATGGAACTGTGATCCGCCTCAGGGAGACAGAGTTCAACAGTTCCTCAAATTTGGATGACAGAACTTTGTTGCTTTTGCTGGAGGAATGGTCTCTCACACCATCAGGCACAAACATCAAGATGTTTTTAATCCCTCCAGTTGTCTGCCTCGTGGCAGGTGTCCTCATCATCCCTACCATCTTATTTGTGATCTTCTCTCAGTTTAAAATCCGCCAGGAAACGAGGTACATGCTGCTGGGAAACGCTCTGCTTTCTGATCTGGTCTACCTGCTGTTCTACACCCTGTCAGCTGCTCTCAATGCAGCACATCTACACCTCCCAAAGGAGGCTTGTGTCCTCCTCTTATTTTTGCTGGCAGTGGCTTACTGTGGAGGGCTGTTCACAGCTGTTGCAATAGTCCTGGACACGTATGTCGCTGTTTTGTTTCCTTTGCACTACATTGCTATTTTGCCTCCTACACGAACTAAAAAAATCATTGTATTGCTGTGGATGTGTTCCGGAGCTTTTCCTGGGATTTTCTTCTTGGTGCTGTGGACTACCCACAGCTTTGTGCCCTGTGTCCTGGAAACATGCTCAATTCCAGTAATACTAATACTAACTCTGAATGGGACTGATGCTGTGAAACTCTGTTTCTGGATTTCTACCACAGTTATCATTCTCTGCATGTCTGTAATATTTTGTTGCTATGCTATTCTGTATTTTAAAACCAAACACTCGGGTATATGGGAGAGCGTCTGCTCCAGAGCCAGTGTAACAGTCTTAATGCACAACACTGTGTTATTTTTTTACTTCTTTCCACTCTTGGCCCTTTTTGTAGAATCATTCTTGTGCGTTAATGTTGTCATCAGACTGCAGACAGGAATCTTGGTCTCCCTGACAGTCTGCAATGTCCTCATGATTCTTCCTAAAGTTTTGTTCCCTTTTCTGTATGGGCTTCGGTACAGAGAGATCTCAGCCTCTCTCAAATCCATTGTCAGGAGGAAGCAGCTTCACCCGGTGTCACCTGCTCCACCACCATCCTGAGGCAGCACAGGGCACTCACAGCAGAGGAGCTGTCCTCACCTCCTTGTTGTGCAAGACTGATGGAAATCACCCAGCTTCTGAAGTGGAGAAGTGATCAACCTATGGTAAGAAGACATGGATTCATCACTGCCTCCTTCGTGCCAAAAGGCCACAGCTCTTTCATCACAACACAGCTGAGAATATAGTGAATGCTACCCTGGATGAAGTCCCAAGCTTTGTTCTGATGTGAAAGGCAGGACCTTCTGGAGGAGATATTGAATTAAGGTCATTTTCACCCACCTGTTGCAGATGCCTTTCTGGAAAAAAGAAAATTAAAAATAGATAATGCAAAGCAAAGGAGTAACCACAGGTCTCGTGACAGCATCACCTAGGGCAGAGGTGATATACTTAACCAAATGTGCTGTGAAAACAACCACCATTTCTTTCACACAATATGTTCTTGCAAGCTTGGCAGCCAAAGTCCTGTTCTTGAAAATGTGCACTGAGAGGTGCCTCTGGAAACTGCTGCCCTCGGTGAAACACCACTGCTCAGCCTGTGCAGTGTGCGGTGTATTCGCTTCCTCATGGATTCCACCTGACAATCTGCACAACACCGATGGTTTGATAAAATCTCTGCCTGGTGGGAGGCCTTAGGTCAGTGTGTGCTGGCAGCCCAGCACGTGGCACTGCCAGGCATTGCAGAGGTGACTGCTGGGTGAGGGAGGACAGGGGCAGCGGGTGGCATTCCCTCCCTGCCGGCTGCAGAGCAGGAGCCTGGGGCAGCCCGGGGCCTGAGGCTCTGCTGGGGCAGCCCAGGGTCTGAGGCTCTGCTGGGACCCTGCTGAGGTGACTGGGCCAAGGCTGAGCCCAGCAGCTGGGGCAGCAGGGCAGGAGCAGAGAGGAGCCAGGCTGGGCACAGGGTACCCACACCGTGGCTCACACAGGACCCAGGGTGAGGGACTAAGTGTGAACTCTCAGTCTCTGCAGAGGCAGCTCCCAGCTCTGCCTCACAGAAATCTTCTCCAGCAGCCTGATCTCAGTTTACAGCTGCCCTGTGTCAGAGCTGCTGCTGGGTACCTGCCACCACAGCCTTGGGAAGGTCAGGAGGAGAGGCTGCAGAGCTGGTTGGTGTATCAGGGCAAGAAAAATGAGATCCTTTAGGTTCTTCAGATCAGCCACGCACCTGTAGAAGACAAACTAAACATATATCTGACCTCTCAAGAAACCAAAATTTCATTAGATAATTAGATAAACATCAGTGTGGGAAATTTTAATTGCTGTTCTGTCCCTTGGACTTGAAAAAAGAGTTCTGTATTTCTGAAGATAATAGTTTTAGAATTTGTTACATTTTATGTAAAAATACACTGGACTTTTAAAAAAGGTCCTTGATTTCATTCTGTGCAGTATTTCCCTTGTGCAGATTCTCTCCACCTTCTGTTTGCTTAAAGCAATACACAGAAAGTGCTGAATGTGGCTTTTGGCTATTTCACACTTATCTGAAGAATTCCACTAAGTGTGAGCCAGGAGGAGATCGGTGTCTGGTTGCATGAAATGTTTTTGGCAGCAGAGTGAGTTTGAGCAGTTCCTGCTGATCTCTCCTCATTCCCAAACTTCTTGTTACTCTTCTCACATTGCAGCGTCCGCTCTCTCCTGTTTGCTGATGCAACTGCTTCTGGGGTTGCAGGTTAAAAATATCTCTTCAAAGAGAAGTGGTGTTTTCATTTTAACCGAGATTATCCCAGCAATCTGTTTTATAGGATGTTCTGAAAAGAGCTGCATCAGCACAGCATTTGAAGATGTTACAAATTTCACTGCAGAGGTGGGGGGAATGAGCAGGAACATCTTAGAGGCTTTGCTGCTAAGGGGCACTTCTTGTGTGAGAAGTACCTCTAAGGTAAAATTGTTGCAAGTGAATGAACTCTAATACTGCATATTTGCTTTAACCATGGTTCTGTGCTTCTCAGTCCTCTTCAATAAAAGGATCTAGAAGTTGCTTTTTATTGGCTGCTTTTATTTTTCTCAAAGATGAATGTACCATAGGCATCTGTAACAGAAACTATGTTTGTATACTTTATATTCAACCTGTAACAGAGGTCTTCCATAACACATAGGAAGGATGGGGAAATGTCTGCATACTGGCTCAGGTTCTTTCTGCATCCCTTTGGCATGTGGGAAGATAAAGAATGGAACAGGTACTTGTGAATCCCCAGGCTTTCATATCCTGGGCCAAATTTTTATGCCAGTGCCCAAGGATGCTGATAACTTACAGGTTGTTTTGTCCAAGCAAGGTTCTTTCGTGTTTACCTCTACTGGAAATTTTCATTGTAAGTAGTAAAGATAACTGTGTAAATAGCATAAAATAAGGTAATTCTATATGGAGCCCCAGGTGACTGGGTACCTGCAGGTTAAAAATACTTGCTCTTCCTGCTGACCTCTGGCAATTATGAAGGTATAATCTGGACAGGGTTCTGCTGCCAGTTCTGTGACTCTCTCTTAAACACACATCTCCTGGATATATTTAGATACAACGACAAGTTTGGTAACATAAAGAAGGATGCTGAAGGACAGAGCACATGAATTGGTGATTGTGGCAAGTTTATGTATGTATAAAGCCTGCCCACAGTGACATCACAAGGACCAGGCAAACAAAACACTGCTCTGTGGAGGTGGTTTTCTAAGATCACTGCAAGCTGATATTAATTCTCTTTAAAGTGGTTTAATGTTAGATAGATACAATTTTCTTAAGTGACTGCTTGTAAACAACTTCCCATGGAATATTACTGTGCTGTTTGGTACAAAGGCAGCAGATTATAGCACACATATAAGAAACACACCATGTGCCTGAACCATTTGCCTTTGGGATTTCCCCAGTCTATCTGAATAGGATCAGAGGGCTCACCAGGGCAATGTCACGAGTACTAGGTTCCTATAATGCTTTTCATAAGCTTTGTCTCAAAAACTGTTAGGCTTCTGCATTTTCCAGAACTTCATGGGTGTAGTGATCAACCTTGTAAGGATGTCTCCACATAAGCTCTGGAAATTCAAACTGAGACTGTTTACCAGAGCCCCGTAATCGACCCCTCCCAGGTCACATAAGTGAACTTCTTGGACGTCACTCTGGCTGCCCTGCATTTTAACTTGAAGTGAAACGGAGAGCAGTTGGCTTTAACATGTGATTTGGCAGCTGGGGGCAGTAATCCTTTAATGAATTGCAATAGCATGAATCACTAAAGGTATTCTAGTTTATAGCCTAAATATATTCCTGGTCAGTTTTTCCTCTCTTTTCTTGTGCCGTCACAACATTTACCTCTGCTCTCTCCCCTCTCCCAGCTGGATTCAAGTGCAGTTTGCTGTCTGTGACCTGCAGACTGAAGGGAGTCAGACCTGCATTCCAGGGTCTGGGGCTGTGCCGTACATCACTGGGGACATAATTACATCAAAGATAGGTCTGTGCCTCAAATGAGATCAGTTTCACTGTTAGGAGATACAAAGGACCTCCATGCAGGTAAACGACCACACAGCTTTGGATTTGAGGTACAGTTCATTGCAAGCATTTGAGTAATTATTCAGTAAAACTAATTAACCTCCTGCAGTTTTAGTAATTACTATCGGAGTGTCTATTTCTGCTCCATCAGCTGTGCTACTTTCCACTGTAAGTGTAATATGGGAAGAGGGCAGAAGGAAAGTGGCACTTGCCCGATTGCACTGGGGCAGCCCGAGCCCCCCGGGGCTGTGTCAGTGCTGGGGAGCAGCGCCGGCCGCCCGAGACAGCTCAGGCAGCTCCTGCAGGGACAGTCGGCTCCGTGCTTTGCTGCTCATCGTTCTGTACATCCACATACTCTGTGTTCTTGGGCAGAAACTGTGCTTGTGGTCATTCCCTGCCGAGGGGGGGAGCGAGGCAGATGAGAAAGAGCCTGTCACAGGAAAAGGAACTTGCAAGGTTTTGAAACTTGATTTCTGTTGTCTCCTGTCTCCACCCCCACCTCGCTGCTGGCAAATGAGCGCCCAAGCACGGCCGGTTCTTGCCGTTCTTTTCACAAGCCTTGTGATTTTTGCTGTCTGCTTAAAACTACTGATTTGAATGTTTTTGTTTTTCAATATACTTCAAGTCCTTCGGATTGCAACATGAACCCAGAAGGTACAAAGAGCAGAGAGACAAATAACCACAACTCTTCCTGCGCTGCTATTAAAATGTCAGAATTTGTGAGCAATTCGTGAGTTAGGAGAGGGAAAGGAGCCAAGCTGTGGTTGTGGTTGTGCTGTCTTGTGTTTGTCAGTGAGGTCTGTTTTGGCTTATGGTTGCCCAAGGCTTGCACATGTGACTAGGAAATAGGACAGACAAGAGGCTGTTTTCTGCCTTTGAGATGTGGAGTTAAGAATTTGTATTAAGAAGTTTATTTGGACAATTTTTTTTTTCTAATTCAGTGGTTTATCTTTCTCAAGAAAAAGAAATACAAGCCTTTGTTATGGACATATCAGGGAGAAAATCAGCAACCAATTCCTGAGGGCTGCTGGTTTTTAGGATGATTCCCAGTAGGAAGAACTAGTCAGCTTCAGCAGCTGCTATAATTAGTTTCTCCAACAGGTAAAGATACAGAAACGCAGCTTCTCAAAAGGAAAGGGAGAACCTCCCCTCCCTCATCCATCCACCTTCTGTGTCCCTCTAGACCAGCCAGTGCTACCAACCAAAGGTGGTAACTGTTCTTCAAAAAAACCTTTTGAAATAAAATACTCTATCTGGAGGGTATTTCTTCATGCTCTCTGAAAAGCATGGAAGTGTGAGAAGTGCTGACCCTGCAGAATGACAGGAACACAAAGAAGGAAGGGGAGCAATTAAAAATAGTAGTTGAAAATGGAAGGCCTGTGGGAAAATTAGGGGGAGAAAATGTGGGGATTGGCTGAAATTACAGAGAAGAGTTGAAGGCATGGGGCAGATTGCAGAAGAAACAGGATTCCTTGCAGTCTTTCTGAGGGAAGGATGCAGTGGAGACCTGTTGGGGGCTGCAGCCACCCCCCAGGCTGTGTCTGCCCTGCTCAGCCTGCACCAGGACTGCCTGCAGGCCCTGCAACACCACTGAGCACTCTGGAGTTAGTGGAACCTGTATTTTTTTTTTCTCAGCCTAACATGACAGAAATATTATTTTTAATACTGTATAAGGCAAAAGGAGACATTACAGAGAGGGAGGGAGGGAAGGCTGGAAGGAGTCACTGCTCTCCACTAGGAGAGATCTGTTTTGCACCGTATTTTCTGTCTTGATTTAACAGCGGGTTGGCTCTTTCCAGCAACTAGGCAGGGGAGGAGGGACGGGAATATGTTCCCAGCCTTCGGCCAAGAGTGTCCCAGGGCGTCCCGGGCGTGACCTCTTCAATGTTTGTTTTTCTTTCCCTACAACTGACCCAGATGCTGGGACTTGAGACCTGGGCCCTCCTGGCCTGTTGCACATTTGCCCCTCCTGGTACAACGTGTGACAGTCTCAGGAACCAGGCTGGGAACAGTACCTGGAACTGTTTTTCTCTGCAGTGGAGTGTTTTGTTTTGTCCGGGTGCGTTCCAGGAAAGCAAACGCCGTGAGAGAAGTGCTGGGAGCGCAGTGCCACCCAGCGGGGCTGGAGGCAGGCATGGAGAGCCGGGCCCTGCCGGAGGAAAAGGCCTTCCAGGGACAGCAGTCACCCACACACAACAAAGGAAAGGGAAACTACGTTTTGGTCCGGTTTATTTAGAAAACAGCCGCAGCGGATGTTCAGTGGAAACAGATTAGCGTTCGTGTACATTGCAGCCTGTGCGGTCTCTTTCTTGGCAACGACAGCAAGGTTTGCAAAGTGATGTGGATTATTTTTCCGTATGCAGAACTGAAACACCAACCAAGTATCATCAAACAAACAAACAAACTGGTTCGAATTTAATCTAATGTGCCAAACACTGGGCGGGGGAAAGCATAGCTTTGGAAGACACAACGTTATGTTCCACCAAAGTTAAAAATATTTAATTCCAAAAGCAACTTCTCTTTTTTTGCTAGTAGGTATTGCAAATGCAACTTAACACAATAAATAGTTGACCAAACTCTGGAAACAGACTGAGCCAGTTCAAGCACATTCCAAGGTAGATATAACTGGGAAGTAAACTTCCCACCTACATTTCTTTGCCTGATTCGAGGTATTGTGTTGGCAGGAGTAAACTACAGCCGGTCCCTTTGTTTTTTTCTGTGTAGGGAAGGAATTAAGATAATTTAAGGATATCATGTACAGAGGAAACACAAGGATGAGCATATATACAGATAGTCCCCAAAGGACCCGCGGCGGTGTTTCCATCCATGGCTCCCTGAAGCTAAAACCCATCCTGGGGGCAGTCTGTGCCAGGAGGCACCGGGTTCCTTTGGCTCAGACAGAAACCGCCCCGGGCACAACCTTCCGGACGGGCGTGTAAGATTTCCTGAGGGTAACGCTGCCGTGGTGAGACACCCCCCGGGGCAGGACACACTCTTCGGTCAGCTTCTGGGTTTCGGGGTCCCAGCAGAGCACTGTCGCAATGACTTCGTTCTTTTCATCTCGGCCGCCGGTGATAAACAGCTTGTTGTTGCAAGGAGAAATGCCGCAGCTGGCTCTCTCGTGGGTGAACTGAGTCACCAGGCACCATGTGTCCTCCTGGGGGCTGTAGGAGTACAGAGCTTTCATTGCCCCACCTGGGAAGGAAATGAATATTGGTTTGCACTGGCCGTTCCTGTAAGGGATTTTAATTAAACCGTCCGCTTCAATAAAACTCCGTTCCTGACGTTCATAAGAATCGGTTCTGCCCCAAAGCCAAGGAAAAACAAGATCACAGGATACTTTATTGTTTTGAAAGCCTGATCTGCAGAAGGCCACTTATTGTTCAAAAGGCTGTGGAATTTAGGGCCAGAACAAACTGCTGTGATCCTTCAGTGTAACCACAGTACACCTAAAAACAGATTTTTCTCATACCTGCTGCTCCAGCTAAGGACACTACTTCAGAAAAATACTGTTTTGTTTAGAAGAGCTTAGACCATGGAGGACCAGCTGTGGTAAACCATCACTGTTAGAAATGGGTTCAGGATTTTTCCACTCACTCCTCTAACTCCATTGTCCATCTGTCCATCAAACCTCCTTCTTCCTGGAGCTGGCTGCTTTCAAAAACCCTTCCTTGTTTAGAGTTTGTCAGACTCAATCAATAATCTTTTCATGGGTTTGTTGAACAGAGTTCAACCTTCAGTTTCTCTGTGTTTCCCCAAACTGAAGTTATTAATGAAACCTTTAGTACACCTTTTCAATTTTGCAGTGACTTTTTCTCTTGAAAAAGTGGTGAATACCTCAATTCCCTCAATTCTCAAGAAAGACTATCAAAATATATTCCCTCCTGAGATTACCAGCAGCTAAATGGTTCTTATTCTGAAATTTGCAGGCACTGAATGTGTTTTCTGTAGTAGCAGTACAGAATCTCAGAATTCTTAGGGTTGGAAGAGACCTCTGGAGAGTATACCCAGTCAAACCCCTCTGCCAAGGCAGGGTCACCTGGAGTGAGTTATACTGGAAAGCATCCAGGTGGGTCTGGAATGTCTCCAGAGATGGAGACTCCACAACCTCACTGGGCAGCTGTTCCAGTGCTCTGCCACCCTCAAGATAAAGAAGTCTTTCCTCAGGTTGAGATGGAACTTCTTATGTTGTAGTTATGGTCATTGTTCCTTGTCCTGTCCCTGGCCTCCACTGAAAAGAGTCTGGCACTGTCCTTCTGGATGGGGTGGGGGAAACCTTGAAGCCATGGCCTTACTGATGAGGTGCAACAATGCCTGGGATCCTCCCTGCTGGCAAATTGAGCATTTATCTGTGGGACTTATAATAGATGCTGAGTTTGACAATACTAGTGCAGTACCTCAGGGGTGATCAAGTCATTCAGAGGTGGCTTAATTGGAACAGACTGAAAACAGACATTGTTAATTGTAGTGATTCACCTGGCAGTTGGTAATTTATCAGTCTGGGTAATTTGATTGCTTTGGATACAGTAACCAAATACTCTTTTATATTTCAAACTTCAAATAGGGCTGATTCCTATCCGGCTGGAGTAGATTTGTTTCTCAGATAGATAAACAAGAGATTTACTAGTGGATGTTGCTGGCTGGAAGGTGCTGAATGAGGGTACCTGAAGTGTCGTGTCCGTTTTATCAGGAGTTTCATCAGCTAGCCCATAAGTCATGTGCCTTCTCTCTCTGTCATCCTGTACAAACAGGGTGAGGTCAACTCCAGTGCTGAGGACAAGCATGAGGTATTTATGTACACAAAAGGGGTGTGTATGTGTGTGTGTGTGTGTGCGCACACATGCAGGTAATAAATCTCCCTCCAGAGCACCATTAATTATTTGGTGAATACTCCAGCTCTATGCCAGCTCTCAGCACCATATTGATTGCAAGTGGGAAATTCCCTGCACCAAGGCTGAGAGATGGAGGGGAAATTTTCAGAGCTACTGTTTTGGAAACAAGTGTTCTTTTCTTTCGGTTTTCCTGTTACCATCTCAAGATGTGTGCAGGCTCCCTCCTCCCCCCATAGTTCAGCTCACCACCATCAAAATATTGCTCTTCCATTTTTTCTTTCAGTTCTGGCTACCAACTGAATTAACCCCAAGTGCAATCTAGTGAAGGGCTCTGGGTCTTTGGGTCTCAATGGCTCTGCTCCTCTGACCTGCATAAATCTTGTATGCAGTGGGTTGTGTAATGCCCCTGGAGAGGAGTGGGGACATGATGTAGACATGAGATCATGCCCTTACCGCTATGAACACATCTTTGGATGGCTTTAAGCTGTCTCTGGGCTAGCTCCAGCTTTCCAAGATAGCTACCATGCTAACAGGGATTTTGACTTGGTGACCTTTCCCTCCATCCTGGATCCCCACCCCTGCCTAAGCTCAACGGGAAGAGCCATCTGAGCCTCTGACAACACGAGGGAGCGCGTGGGTAAAATTAACAGCGAAGCACAGGGACAAGCCCTGCTGGGTGCAGGCAGGGAGAGCCCCTGGTGCTTCACTTACCCACCACATAGATGTGGTCCCTGAAGCTGGCAGCGTTGATGCACTTGGCCTCCACGGGCATAGCAGCCCTGAGGCTCCAGGCGTTGGTGGCGGGGTCGTAGCACTGCGTCTTGTCCGTGGCCAGCTTCCCGTTGGGGCCCCCCCCAATCACGTACAGCCTCTTCTTGTAGCTGGCTGCTGCAAAGGAGCTCACGTTGACCATCAGGGGAGCAGCCTGGGCACCAAAAAGGTCATTAGTAACCAGGAGAAGCAGTCAGACCGATGCCTGTGGGGAGGGAGTCTGCGGAATTTTAACTCAGGCATCCCTTTTTAAGCAGGGTTCAGAAGATGATGTTTCTAAGGATAAAGGAGAAGTATGCTTTAGCTTTTTCTTAAGACTGCAAAAACGCTTAATAAAAATATGCTCTGTTCAAATGCTGAAATTAAAATTACTTTATCAATAATTCAAAAGCTAGGAAATGTCAGAAATGCCGAAAATCTCCTTTACGTACACACGCCTTGCAAAAAAGCACAAGAAATTTGTTCATACTGATCTTTCTCCTCGCAGCTGTGATTGTTAGAGTCATCCACATTGCTTTGTATAACCTAGAGACAATGGGTTGTATCTGCTGCTATGATGCCTAATCTCATTAATGTCATGGATTAATTGGTTGCCTAATTGTCTCCTCTCATTGCTTGAGTACAGTGAGTAGAACTAGGGGGGGTTTATTCTGTTTACCTTCAAACCTGTACTTTCAACTTAAATGTATAATCCATACCACATATAATGCACAGCCTGATAGAGCAGTAGTTTTCAGCCTGTGCTCTGGCTCATGTATACTATGTTCTTACTCCTTGATTTATGGACTACTAGCTTTAAAAGAAAGTTAGACATTACATGTCTCACAGGAAATGACTGGCTGGAAATCCAGGGATTTTTACCTTCTAAAAGATATGCATTTCCATAGAAAAAAAATATTTAGGATTTTTAAAGACCAGAAATACTTAAAGGAATTATACAAGATCATTTTTATGCATCCAAGCCCAAAGATTTTCTGATTAAAATGTTCCAAAGGATTAAAATGTTACGTGACGCAGCCTCTTACCTCTGACCAGCAGTTGTGGAAGGGATCATAGGCTTCCATGCTGTTGATTCTCTGCATGCCATCAAACCCCCCAATGGCATACACTTTGCCTCCCAGCACTGCCATTTTATGTCTCCAGCGCCCAATATTGAGATACTCAATTTGGATCCATTTGTTGATGGAGGCGTTGTACTTCCAGACATCATGCTTTGTTTCTTTGCCACCTGTAGTGTACAGGACATGAGGAAATATGATAGCACAGCTTGTATTTACTTAAAAACTACAATATGTTTAAATTTAAATGTGTTCTCTCACAATGGAAAGTAAATAATTATTTATTACTGATTAACTGGTCCTGGTACAACAGAAGAAAATTTCTGCATTTACTTTACTTAATAGTGAAGGAAACTGAACAATTTCTACAGCCAAATATTCAGTGAAGATAAGTCACTGTTCCCCACTTTACCAGACCACAAACACTTTTCATTTCAATACTGAGTGCATGACCAACCACACAACAGGGTGACATGCAGGAGATTTTTGTGCAAAATCAGGGCTTTGCAGAACTGCTGCAAAGGGACAAATAAACAAATATCATTTAAGTGAGATAGTGGAGGATGCTGCAGCTGGTAGTGCCAAACCCCTTGAAGACAGGCCTGCACTGGAGAACTGCAGGTTGTGCAGGGCAGATCCAGCCAGCCCTGTGGTTTGTGTCATAAAGCAAAAGACCTGACTGAACCCCTACCAACAATAGTCCTGCAGGACTTGGAAGTTTCACTGTTCAACCCCGGGACCATATGGCTGGGATCTCATTTTTGTGCCTCTCCTTCTTGTCTCTTTCTCTAGAGAATAGGGTATGCTTCCTATTTATAGCTTGAAGATCAAAACTGGACCCTGCAAACACATCCTAGTGCTGACCTGCAAGTGGATCTTTGCTTGTGCTAAAGCAGAGAGCAGTGTTTTAAACAGGAGCTGTTGTTTGCTGGTGTAACTGCAATACAAAGGGATCTAGTTAAGCCTGAAACCACGTTTACAGACTGAGTAGCTTATTCCATCATCTGTAACCCGATTAAACATTTGCTTCACTGGTGAATATACTGAAAAGAGAATTCATATTCCATTGAGAAAGTGTCTGCCTTCATTGGTATTCTGTACTGCAGACAGATCACTGCAAACTGATGGAGCCTATCTCTGGGCCAAATAGCAGATTGAATGGGAGATAATTAGCATGCTAGAAAGAGTCGTTTGTAATGCTTTTGTCCCAGTATTTTTCACATGTATGTGTTGAATTTTATTTGCACTCAAATAGCTGAAGTGGCCGAAGGGCCTGAATGCAGCATTCATGGCTACAGTGGGGCTGAGAGACTGCAGGTGCTCCCCTTACTCTCCCTTGAAATTCCCCTTTGACATGAGCTTGTGCTTTCCTCCACAGGCTGAAACTCATGTAGTAGCTTGAGCTGGACCAGTGGGTGAATTTGCTGCACATCAGGGGACAGGGAGAGATTGTTGAGAGGACTGGAGGTTTATTTTGTTTCTGTTTTTCCTCTGGACAACAATTCTCTCTAATTCCAAGATAAATTGTGCCTAAATTAGTAAAAAACATCAGTATGGTGAATGATAATTCACGTCATTTTTAGTTATGCTACAAATGCAGTGTTTCAGGCCATCCAGTCAAGGAATTTAAAATGTTTTGGGGAAATCATGATCTAACAGTAGTCATGATCTTGTGCAAATGACTTTCCTATTTCTCAGATGCTAAGGAGCAGGGAAGACTCCAGACCATACCAACATATGGAGGGAAATGAACACATGGAAGGGGAGATCAGCTTAGAAAAAAGGAAAGTCAAGTTAGAGAAGAAGCAAATTACAGGAGCTAAAGAAACAAAAGTAGGGGGACATGCAGGAAGAAGCAGCTGTTTAATCAGGATTTAGACATTAATAATTGGCTTAGCTGAGAAAAACATGCTAATGGCTTTGGTCTACTCAGCCTTTTATTTGTATGCAGAGGGCAAAAAGGTGAAAGGCAGAGAGAGAATGGAGAGAGGGACTGAGAGATATGAAAGTAAGCAGAGAAGGAAGTAAGAGAAGCTGTGAGAACAGGAGCAAAGGGAAAGCCAGCTTAGACTCACCACAGCAGGGAATGTGTTAGCCTGGCCTGGAGGTAGCCTGGATAAACATAAACGTAAAATAAAAGTGGAGAAGAGACATTGGAAAAGATGTCAGGAATAAAAGAATGCAAAAAGCCTTGAAAGAGAGGGAAGGGTAACAAATTGAAGGCAAATTGAAAAAAGACCTCTCAACTCCAGGGTATGAGGGTGAGGGGATTATTCCCTAGTTTGAATGTTTGACTTATGTTCCTCTCTTCAGCTACCTTTTAACAGAGGGACTAATGCCAGAAACTCTTTATGGTGGACTGAAAGGAAAAGCCTTCTTTTTTCTGTCATTATGGGAAGAATAATCTAATTTTTATCCCAGGATAAAGCTTTAATAAATGTTAGATTGGAATGAAGTCTCAAAAATATGTGGATTCCCAAGAGAATGAATGCAATGGAAGATATTTGAATAAAGGCAGTGGACCACTATTCACACATAAGCAAAGCATTCACAGTTTGGCCTACTCTCCTCCTTTCTACTCTTCTCTTTTAATGGGGTATAGAATTTGGTGACCAGTTTTGCAGGAAGGAAGTATTCTACCTATGAAGGCCCTGCCCTGTATCATGGTCTGTAATGACACAGTGTTGAAAACTTGCTGTCACTTTTCCTCTGGAAGCACAATAAGATCATCAAACTTGTTTTTTGACAGGCCAACAAAAGCAGCTGTCAAACTGGCTAAAAAGCTCGATTTTAACATTTTGATTGTCAGAGTAAAATCTCTGTACCTCTGGGATCAACCCCCTGTGTGAAGCTCAACTGTATTTGTGTGGGAAGTTAACCACCCCTCCTGAAGCTCTTGGGATGACGATCAGCACATGAGTTATTCAGACCCACAGTGGGTGTCTGGACCATGGGATTTCATCTGTCCTGGACAGTTTATAGTGCCAAGTCAATAACTGTGGGTGGGCACTTCTAGAGTCCTCTGTGATGGCAGCTTTCAGGGGGCAGCCAAACATCAGTGACAGTTCCCTGCAGGTTCTTGACTGACTTTTGCAGAATGACAGATTCTGGCAGGATTATGATTATGCATGTGGAGCTTCCAGTGGACTTGTCATGAGAAGATGTTGAAGCAAATTGACATTTTATGTTTGGTAAAATGTTCCCAAGAACCCTTCCGTGACCTTGGTCACTGTTTAGGGTGCTGCACACAAGTACCCATGCACATAGATTAATATTGTTTAAAAAGGAATTCTGCACTCAGATCAGAGCTAGGCAGTGTCCTTACACATCCAGTGCTCTCTGGAGAGTGTCCAAAGCCAAAGTATTTAAATATCTGTACTGCTTAATTTTTCTAAAGCTGCCTCAGTCATGGTCTTGATAAAAGCTGGAAATAATTGTGAGAATCCTTTGCTCCCCTCCTGCACTCCCAATCAATGTCTTGTTCCTTACCCGATATGTAGACTTCATTTTTTAGAGTAATGCATGCAAACTCCACCCATTTTTTGTTCTCATTCTCCGGCTCATGCTCCGTGATTGGTAATTTTGCTACTTCCAGACGGCTTCGTCTCAAAGGATCCAGGCAAGTCACTTCTGCTACAAACTTCTCATCTTTTGTACAGCCCCCTATGATCATAAACACCTCAGACTGGAACTCGTGCATCCTGGGCTTGGTCCTTTCTGTAATAATCTAAATGCAAGTGAGACAGAGTGAGTACACAGGGCACACACACCTAATCACAGTAAGGCCAGGTGACTTTTTTTTGATTACCTGTTTTTCAAAACACAGCAGGCTTACATCAGCTGAACCAATTAGCCAACACTTTCTAAGTTGAAAGCCTGAAAAGCATCTGAGAAGCATTCAGTAGAGGTTGCTGTGTCCTTCTTTCAGCAGGATTTTCCCAACTCTGGATTTAGTTGCTTTTGCCTACATACTAGGATCTTTTCAGATCCTTTTAGGAATTATGAGGATGGCACCAAGAGCTATGCAGGTGAGCAGTAGTGACAAGGCTGGGTGCACGTCAGGTAGCTGAAAAGGACAGGTTTTATTTGGGCTGACAGAGTGAGGGCAAGGTAGGTGAGCCCCAAGGTTTGTGTATGCCTTGAGGAGCTTGGAGAGAGCAAGACTGCAGTTAGTGCTAGCAGAAAATAAGTGCTCTCATTATTTGTTCTGAAGAGATATGTTAGTGTCAGAACAATGAGAGTTCTCAGCTGTGGAAGGGTTGATTTTATTTGTTTCTTTGTGTATAAGCTCTTATTTCAAGCCAAAATTAGAAGATTTACTTAAAGCCAGCACCAGGGTCTGAAATGTGCTTAGCTCTAATTTTCTGCTTGTTGGCTCAGTTTATTGACTAGGCCTTTGTTTCAGGGACACTGGAAAAGGTCACTTGCCAGGTGGATGTTCACCAGGAGCAAAGAATACAAGGGGTGGTTTGAAACTTGTGCTCTCCTTGGAGGAAATGCTTGCAAACAAGACCCACTGGTTAAATGCTGTGTCAGGAGGCAACTTGCTTAAAGCTTTACTCCTCTTCCTGCTTTTAATATATTTCTATAAATTGCTATAATTTATCCGTACTAAAAATTATTATCTACACAGACATGAATCTTGCATTTAGACTACATCCAGAAAATGATTAGGCACATTTTTATAGAACAGGAGTCCCAGAACTTGCCAGCTTCCAGGACTCTGTTTTAACCTGTCTGCCACCCTTGCCAGGCACCAGCCCTGAGGGAGGGCAGCTGGCAGCGCTGCCTCCTGCGGCTGCCCTTTGAAGATGAGTAATGCATGAGTGCAATGCATGAGTGCAATGCAGGACTGTAATGCATGAGTGTAATGTGTGTTCAGCCCATGGCAATGCTCCTGTACTTGTCCCATATGCACCTGCCAGCGTTGCTCCGAGGGACAAGACTTCCTCAGGGAGCTACCAGCACAGGGGCCAGCACTGCCCTACGGTCAGCAGCACAAGGAGCACTTGGTCTGTCCCCCCTGGGTGACACAGGTGACACATCCCTGTGAGTGACGGGCTCACAGCACCCTCCTGCCCTCCTGTGACTCTGACTGAGGAGGGACAGGTTTCCTCACACACTCAGGTACTCTGCTCCTGTTGTGAAATCTGACCTCTTGCTTGCTGTCCCCTCTCCCCCATATTGTGGCCAAGGAGATGTGACTGATGCTGAACTTTCCAAAGGGGATGGGCTATGGAAGGATGGGAGATCCACCACAGCCTGCACTGAGCAGGCAGGACAGGACTGGCCTGGATGTCAGGATTAATCTGTCTCTTTAGGTGCAGGGATCTCTGCAACGGCACATGGGCAGTCCTCTCCTCTGGAAAGAGACCATCTTCTTCACAGGAGGAAGAATTTCTTTTATGAAACATTTTCCCCCATAAGTAACAGGGGAAGATGTTACATATTCACATTTGAAAGAGTCGTTACACATTGTGGCACAGTTTGGTGGGAAAACTATTCCTCTTTTCTTAGTCTTGAAGTAATAGCTGGGAGGGTAAGGTGTCAGGGCTAATACCATTTGCCTTTTTACTAGGAAAACTTCATTTAGCAAGAGAGTATGAAGGGTCAAGCTTAGATGTTCAAAAACGGGAAGCTGTGCACTATGTTTTAAAGCAACCTGCCAAAAGCTTCTGAACTCTCTAAGACAGCAGGATAAATTCCGAGGCCCATTTTGCCTTTTCAGTAGCACCAGTTTGTGAAAATTCAGTGTGATTACCACCTTCTGCCCCATGGCACTGCTCCTTTCAAATCGATTTTTGAGCTGAAGCATGAGACATTTACAAAGAGCGGCTAATGCCTTCCTGTTTTACTCACCTCATTGCCTGACAGATGGTACATTCTTGCTTCTTGGAGCAAAGGAAAGACATCTGGACACTGTCTAATGAGTTGATCAGCTTCAACAGTCTCTACAAAATACCAAGGGTCCAAGAGGGGCAGGCGGACGTTCTCCAGCACGTAGGGCAGGAGAGAAAACCTTTCCGACTCCTTGTACCGGACCCAGTTCATGACAGTTTCGAACACCTGCGCCTCCTCCGTGACGCAGAGCTCATCGCTCTTGAGAGTGCTGCACAGGATGTCTGCAGGCAGCTCCAGGAACTCCTCGTAGTTCAGGACCTGGGTGAAGTTCTGGATAATGTAGCTCTGCACTTGTTGTTTGAGGCTGTGCAGGGAGTGGGCATCGGCCAGCCTCAGGATGCCAACGCAGTTCTCGGGCTGGAGCGCTTCGGTGAGAAAACTGGCACAGGCATCGACCATGCGCAGGAACTGCGGGCAGGAAAAGCTTGTATGAGCACAGAGAGGTTACTGTGTACCTACCACAGGAGAGCTGGGAGCAACCAGCCATGCCCAGTACTGGGGCAGACAAAAATTAAATCATCTGAGCACAGATATCTCCCAGGATCTACAGTCTGAAATGGGAATTTCTTCCTTCCACTGTTTTTATTCCCTCTGCATCCAACTGCTCCTTTCCCCTCTTGCAGGATGCAGAAGACCTGTGACCATCATGAATTTTATTTGTTTCAAGAAAGGGTTTCCTACTATTCCCTTTTCCCCCATGAGATCTCAAAGCACTGGCAATCATGGAATTACAAAGCACAGATAAGGACCCCAGGCCTCCTATTTGCTTCCCCTGCTTCATCTTGCAGGTCAGCTCAGACCAACCAGAACAGAGTTTAGTTTTAGAGTGAAGGTGGCTTCACTGTCTACATTTATGTTCCCACCATCCAAATAGGGCCTTGTGAGAGTGGTGGGAAATGAGCACTGAGGTCTGGGAGCTTTGGAGCAGCATGCTGCCCCAGAAGGAATGGGCAGCAGTCCTAGACTGGGGTGAGTGGCAGGAAAGGATTGGCCATCAGCAGTTCTTTTGAGCTTCCTGACAGACAGGGCTTTCTGGCAAGAGTCTGTTGTGGGGGAGGCCTTCAGAGGGTCTAATGACCTTTGGCATCACCCTTAGCTGAAAAAAATATTGATATGCGTTTTACATATAGAGTGTCTTTAGTCAGCGAACTGGCTGTGTTTGCATTCAATAAGGTATCACAACTACTCTCATAAATTTTCTTGGCAAAATAACCCCACCTGAGGGTCCCAAATGCACATATTCTGGGCCACAGGTGTCTGCAGGGTATTTCTAAAAACTATGATCTGAGCTGGATTGCTGATGATTATTCAGGAATTGAGAACCAGTTTTGGGTAGAACTGATCAGTTACAGTGCTTCATCCTAATGGATTTTCTGTCACCTCTGTGATTTCAGGTACAAGTATTGCCACTGAACAGTGCAATAAAGATGGGTCAAGCTAACGTTGTGCATTTCCATCTGTGCTTTTTGGGTTGTTTTTCCATTGAGTGTCAGCAAGCAAACCATTTTTAACTCAAGTTTTCTCACTGGGGAAAGTTGCACAACAGTAATTGAGGGGCAAAGAGGAAGCGAAACATTTTTAAACACTGTAGTATGTAGATTTGTTTCAGCAATTAGGGTAGAACCTTCCAGACCCATTGGTGTTGTGTTGACATATTTAGACAGTTTATCAGAGCTGAGTGATCGCAGACGCTGTGTACAGACTGGTTCCTGTTTTACATTTAGCTGTGGTCAAAAGTTTAGAGAAATGCAACTGACTGATGAACGAGGCTGTGGGAGGTCTCAGAATGTGTTGCTGCCATTGTGATAAAAGTGTCAGTGGCCCGTGGTGGCACCGCGGCACAGCTCGGTGACCCTCGGCACCTGCCACATTCACCTTGCCTGCTCTCAGGGCTAGCACAAGGCAAGCACTTTGCACTCACCAGGACGTTTCCTGGAGCATCTGAAAGGACTTTGCCACCAGGTATGCTTCAGACCTGAGGCAGGCTAAGCATCAGCCTTATTAAGCTTATTAAGCATAAGCATTCAAAGTTGTCAGTAATGAGACACAATAAAACCAACTAGGATTTCCCAAGGTCATTCATCGAGTCATCTTTGAGTCTGGGAATAGACCCCAAAACAACATTCTCACCAGCCTGCAGCAAACCTCTGTAGAGTTCTCTAATTATTTATACATGGCTTGTTAAGAGCCATGGTGATGAGGTGAAGCAGAGGTTCTGTCCCAGGCAGTGCACACTGGTCTCATGGCCGGGGTGGCTGTTTGTGGCCAGGCAAATGCAGAACTGCGAGGTGTGGGTGTGAGAAACAGCCCCTCTGAGGGCTCCACCAGAGAGCCTGGGCTGCCTGGGAGCAAATCAAGGCAGGACTTTCCCTGGTTCTGCTCCTCATCTCTGCGCTGCGCTGTCTCCCCACCACTGCCTCCATTTAGACACTAAATTCCCCTCAAAACTCCCCCAAAACTTACTGGGCATGTGTCAGTCAGCCCCTGGAGAGCAGGTGGGTAACTCAAGAGAGCACCAGAAGGAAGACACCCCTGAGCCTCTGCTTCATCTGCTCTGATTATTCTGGCACAGCTCTGAATTTTCTGTTTGTGCACTGTGAGTACCCTGCCTAATGCCACTCCAGGCACTTTAAAAGCCCTGTTCCCTGAGAACTGTTCCTTCAATAAGTTAGTCCTTTTCCTAATACCCATTTGAATCCAGGTTCTCACTTGCTAGAGATGTCCCATATGCTTACTTGGCCTCCAGCTGGCCTTCACTCTGAATAGTAAAATTTATTCTCCCCATGTAAGTCCTCATTTGTCCCAGCTTTGATTCAATGGTCAGGGTAAGCAGTGTCAGCAGCCCTGCCTCTGGCTAGAGCCCCCAGAAAGGGAGAGGAATTGTGACTGAAAGGTCCTCATTCATAATCCCTCTCTGTAGGCAGCACACTTTGGGTGTGTGCAGATCCTGCACCCTGCAGCTGGTGGCCTTGCTGTGGCTGCAGGGACAGCACATCTGGCCCTGCTGTGGCTGCAGAGGTGACACCTGCACCCAGGGCAGCCCAGGCCAGAGCCAGCTGAGGGGCACAGCCCCCCTTGCAGGGCTGCTCCTGGGGCAGGGGAGGCTTTCTGAGCCTGAGAGCCCTTCTCCCACCAGGAGCTGCCCTGAAGGCCTTTGTTAGCAAATGTGCCCTCCTGTCAGGGTGGCCTGCAGCTGCCTCCAGGCTCTTCCCTGCTCAGTGGCCTCAGGGTGGCTGCCAGGTATTGAACTTTGTTTCCTTAGAGTGTCTTGTTCATGTAAAGTGGATTAACACAGGGATGAGGTGTGCTTTGGGGATCACTCGGGCCACAGGCTGCTTGTGCTTCAGCCATGCCCCGAGGGCAGAGCAGCCCTGCTCTGCTTAGAGCAGGCAGCTCAGGGCATCCTGCACTGTTCCCACTGCATGTGGCATTTCCATGGCAGTGGGCATCACAGCCTTTGGCATGTCCATGGGAGTGGGCATCACAGCCCTTGGTGACATTACAGTTTCTTTTCCATCCACTCAGAAGCCTGCTTCCCTCTCACCATTTCTTTGCTTCCACCACCACAGTTGATGTGGTCCCTCACCCAAACCCTGCTGAGGTAATGGGTAATACAGAGGCTCCTGGAGGGGCAGGAGCAGTGCAGACAGCTCTGGAGGCTGTTTCTGAGTTCTGGTGAGGGAAGCAGGGCCCTGGGAAGCAGCTGGGACCTTGACCCTTCCCAGAGGGGGAAGGAAGAGCATCTCCACAGGCAGTGTGGGTGGCAGAGGCTGCTGGGCGGGATCCAGGGTGGGCACCAACCTTGCAAGTGCAGCCCAGACAGAGGCAGTGACTATTGAACTCATGTTGCAACTGTGCTTTAGGTGGAAAAAATTTGTCTGGGTCACTTGAGGGTGAGGCTTAGCTGTCCAGCAGCTCCCTCTTCCAAACCCTTCACCTGCCTCCCCCACTGTGGCAGGGATGCCTGCCCTCTCCAAATAGCTCTCCACCTCTTCCCGCTCTCAGTTTTGACTGCATTTGGTCAAAACTTACTAGAAGGGGTAAAAGAAGGCATTAATTACATAAAACTTTTTCAAAAACAGTTTCTAGAGAAAAGTAGATAACTGACATAGGAATATCTATACTGCAGTATCTAGAACTGTGCAAGGTATTTCTTCTTTGGTTCTTTGCCAAGTCTGCAAGGTTAAAAAAAGGCACTGCCACGAGTTCTTGCTAGTCAGATAAAAAGATTCTATTTGGAATTGGGATTTCTCACATGCCACTAATTTGAAACAATTTATCAAATAAAAATGTTACAATAAATTGCAGAAATAATCTTTTTAGCTGTTGATATATCCAAATGAAACATTTGACTCTTTCAACTCTGTTTTTCAGCATAAATAGCAGAGGCAAGCTGGCAGAACTCTAGTTCTGTCAACTTGATATGGTAGATTATTAAAGATTTAGTAGTTACTAAATCTTTTTTGCACAAAACACGTTTTCAGCCCAAACCCTCACATTAATAATGTGAGGCTTTGTAAAACTTGATAGTATCGAAGACAACCTCTGTTTTTAGCTGAAACATTCCTGGTGTTCTAGGTTTGTCTAGTTTTTCCTAGTTTACTATTCTTACTTATGGTATCCTCACAATTTTATCATTATTCTAACAGAGTTTGATTGTTTTCTTAAAGCACCAGCCTCACCAGCCTTGGGAATCAAATTTAATCTTAATTTTAATGAAAAATAGGGAAGATACATGAAAAAACATAAGTTTATACTTTTGATAGTTCCAGAAGGGGGGGGGGGGGGGG